>JBAKBP010031069.1:0-24910 GCA_037953745.1 Lithodes maja | reverse complement strand
CTAATTGCAAAAGGTGCACAACAACTGAAGTGTGAATTATACATAAAACACAATATCGCATGCATCATGCTACAACAATAAAGACTTACAAAACTAAAAAAAAAAATTCTCGTTTATTTTATTGTTTTATAATCTTTTTGGACAGCGTTATGATAGCCTAATTTTACTCCTGCTCAACCCACACACCGTGCACGACTATCCTGGATCATCAACCCTTGATAGACAATCTGCTATCACGTTCTCACTCCCGGCAATATGCTGAATGTTGAGATTATACTCTTGGAGCATTAGGGACCACCTGGTCAACCGCATATTCCGATTGTGAAACTGATTTAGGAATTTCAAGGGATGATGGTCCGTATAAATCGTCACTACCGGGCCGTAGGCTGGAACATAAACTTCGAAATGTTTGAGCGACAAAACGATAGCAAGAAGCTCCTTCTCTATAGTCGAGTAATTCCTTTGTGCCGAATTAAACTTGCGAGAAAAGAAGCTCACTGGGTGTTCCAAGCCCTCGGAATCAGTCTGCAGTAACACTGCCCCGGCACCCACACCGCTGGCATCAGTCGCCAGCTGAAAACTCCTGGAGAAGTCTGGGGCTCTCAAAATCGGATGTGTACACAGCAGGTGCTTGACTAGGTCGAAAGCCCTCTGACACTCCGCAGCCCAACAGAACTTCACTGACTTCGACAGTAGATCAGTTAACGGTGCTAAGACAGTAGAGTATCCCCGGATGAAGCGCCTATAATAGCCTATCATACCTAGGAACCGCATGACCTGGCGCTTAGTGGTGGGCCTGGGAAACATATTGATAGCCTGTATCTTGCTCAGGGGGGGGCACACCCGGCCTAACCCGACCACGAAGCCAAGATACTGCACAGTAGCCTTTACAAACTCGCACTTCCTCAGGTTCACCACCAGCCCAGCATCGTGCAACTTCCCAAACAGGGTCTCTAAGTGCCTTAGGTGATTTTCAAAATCGTCATCATACACTATCACGTCATCAAGGTAGACCGTGCAGTTAGGGATTTCGTCACAAATATCGTTCATCAGGTTCTGAAACGTGGCAGGTGCGTTCTTAAGCCCATAAGGCATTACGTTACATTGGTAGGTCTTGCCATCTACCACAAAACCACAAACTTGCTTAGCTCGGTCCGACAGGGGTACTTGCCAGTAGCCTTTTACAAGATCAATTTTAGTAAGGTACTTTGCATTCCCTATCTTGTCCACGCTGTCGTCAACTCGAGGCAAAGGGTAAGGGTTGGTAGTGGTCAAGCCATTTAGCCTACGAAAATCTATGCAGAACCGCACCTTGCCGTCAGGTTTTGGCTGCAACGTGACGGGTGATGTCCACTTCACATAACCTTCAGTGATCATCCCTCTCTCAACCATGTACTTTAACTCCTCCCGTAAAGCTGGCAACTTTACCGGGGGCACACGGTAGGGCACTGACTTGAAGGGCACATTATCACCGACGTCCACGTCGTGCGTTACCTGAGTAGTGAGACCTGGGTGTTCGGCGAAAACAGAGGGGTATGACCTGAACAGGCCTAGGACAGCAGCACCCTGGTGCTCAGGCAGGTGACTTACAGCTTGCCTAGCCTCTTGTTCAGTATTCCCCGCCCACTGTTCCGCGGAAATGACACAGTCCCAGCTATCCTCCTCAGCAGCATGACTGTCCCCACCTCCTTCTCCACCCTGGCCGCTGCAGGCCAGCACAGGGACAGTGAGAGGCTCTGAGGGGCGTCTCACATACTCTTTCATGAGGTTAACATGACATAACTGATGTTTTTTTCTACGGTCAGGTGTTGCAACGAGATAATCAAGGTCGGACAGTTTCTTAGCCACCACATACGGCCCAATAAACTTGGCAGAAAGGGGGTGTCCAGGCAAAGGTAAAAGCAACATTACCTCCTGACCCACCGAAAACTCCCGAAGCTTCACCTTGGCGTCATACTGGTGCTTCATGACCGCCTGTGCATTAACCAAGTTATTACCTGCCGCTGCCATGCAACCTATAAGTCTCTCCCGGCTCTCAAGGATATATTTAAGTACAGACCCCGGCTTCTCTTCGCCCTCCCAGATCTCTTTCACCATACTTAAAGGTCCTCTCACATTATGGCCAAAGACTAGTTGATTTGGACTGAACCCCAGGCTCTCTCCTGGGACTTCACGTGCAGCGAACAGAACATACGGCAGACCCAAATCCCAATCAGTGTCATGTTCTGCACAGTAACAGCGTAGCATACTCTTCAGGGTCGAGTGCCACCGCTCCAAGACTCCCTGACTCTCGGGATGGTAGGCTGACGACACTACAGAACATATACCGTGCAACTGAAGGGTTTGCTTGAACAATTTGGATGTAAAATTGCTCCCCTGGTCTGACTGCACCTCACGTGGAAATCCATAACGGGAACAGAACAATAATAAGTTTTTAACAACTGCCTTTGCCGAGCCGTTTCTCATGGGGTATGCGTCCGGGTATCTCGTAGCCACATCCATGATTGTCAACAGGAATTTATTGCCACTACTAGTAGGCGGGAAAGGGCCAACCAAATCTACTACAACTTTGCGGAACGGAGGCCCGGTGACAGGTATGGGAAACAAAGGTGCCTTCGGGATGGTCTGGTTAGGCTTCCCCGTTGTCTGGCAGGTCGCACACCCAGCCACCCATGCACAGACATCAGCCTTGACCCCAGGCCACCAGAAAAACCTGCCCAATGCCGCCAATGTTTTTGTTACCCCCAAATGACCCGCCACCGGCACATCATGCGCCAGACACAATAAGGACTCTCTATACTTATTTGGAACAACCACCTGGTCTACTACCCTCGCACCGCCCTCCCACTTCGATTTGGGGTCTAGAAATCTGCGGTACAATATCCTGTTGAGCCTAAAGAAATCTCCCGGCTTCGCATCCCCATCTTCCTCCAACTCTATGGCACCATTGCTATAACGAGCTAGGCTAGCGTCTTGCAGCTGCTGCTCACTAATGTCCCTGGGCGTCAATGCATCAAGATGGTTTTGTAATAAGACATTACCCCGGCTAGTAGGCTCTACTGCCTTAGTGGCTCTCGCTACAGCTCTTGCCTCACGCGAAGTCTTACCCAACTCTGCCTTGTTACACACCATATCTGGGCCAGAATCAACTCCCGTGTTTATTATAGGTCCAAGTACCGAATCACCGAGAAGTGCAGCAGAATCAATGTCCCTTTTCCTGCCCTTAGCAACCTTCTCCTGATCCTTCCTCCACTGTCCCCGAGGTTGAGTGCTAGGCTGTGCAGGAGCCGCAGAGCGAGATCGGGTTACCACACAGGCCATCTCATCCTGTTGGCACCTCCCAACCCATTCCCGATTCTCACCATCCACGTCGGCCGCCCTCTCGGCAACGACTAAGGGTGGAGTCCCGGAAGTGGGCACCGCAAAGTCGTTGCCGAGAAGAAGGTCGACGCCCTCAACTGGCAAACACTCAACGATCCCTACATCCAGCTCCCTGCACACCTCTCCCACTCTCAACTCCAACCTCACAAGTGGGTATGACCTCGTAGCATTTATACCCTGCACCACAACAACTCTGGCCGCATTTATCGGTTTCCCTGTGAAGTTCCTCAACAAAGTTTGCGAAGCCCCCGTATCCCTCAGCAAGTCAACCCTCCGTAGTTCACTCCCCCAGCTCACAAACCCGTGTCCCCGATGGCTACAGAAAGTGTCCCGGACAGGTGTCGAGCCTTCCGTACGCTTCTTTACCGCGTGTGCCTCAGCTGCTGACAACCTACCCCGGGCAGTTGCTGCAGCCTTCAGAGACACACCGATACTGTGAACCAATGACACCGGCTTAGCGGGAGTGTTACTAGGGCACTCACGTGAATAATGGCCTAGCTTCTGACATTTGTAACATTTCACATCCCAAATGGGCTTCTTCCCTTGTGCGGGCGAAGAAGGGGCCTGACCTTTAGTAAACGGGAGAGGCTTGTGTTTGTAGGTGTTATTAGGTGCAATGCTTTTAGTGTGGTTATGTGTGTCATAGGATTTGTTATTATCGAAAACTCTGGTGGGTGGGGTATAGCGCCCCTTCTGCCCTGACTCAGCCCTCTGAGCGGCACCGCAACCACGAATCAATGATAATCTGAGGCCTGCCATCTTGGCAGCCTCCTCTACTGTCTTGGGACATTTTTCCTTAATGTTCAGCGTTAGATCGGTTCCAGTACATTTGTAAAACTGTTCCAGATAGAAAAGTTGCTTAATTTCCTCAGCCGACTCTGCGTGCTCGGACCGAAACCAGTTATTACATGCATCTGTTAAGTCCCGTGCGTGCTCCATAAAACTGACGTCGCTCTTCTTATTCACGCCACGGAACTTCAATCTATAAGTTTCGGGTTGCAGTTCGTAGGCCCGGAGCACAGCCTCCTTCACCAGTCCATACACGACACTCTCGTCCAGTGACAGTGCATCGTAGGCTTTCAACCCCTTACCCACTAGACGTGATGAAACTAATGCTGCCCATTTAACCTCCGGCCAGTCATACTCACGACACTTCTTTTCGAAACGAGCAAAAAACTCAGTCACTGCTGTCTCATCAAATGCGGGTACTAACTTAATTAAATGCGAAAGTGAGTCTGTAACCCAGTGCCCACCACCGAGATGACGCCCCGTGGTCTCTACTCTAGACTTCTCGACATCCATTTCAGCCTGGTACCTGGTTGCATCCTGATTGGCTTGGATTCTAGCAACCTCTATGCGTTCTATACTAGCCTGTTGTATCTGAGTCTCCTGCAGCTTAATCCGTTCTATACTAGCCTGTTGTATCTGAGTCTCCTGCAGCTTAATCCGTTCTATACTAGCCTGTTGACTCTCTTGCAACTTAAGCTTAGCTAGTTCTAGCTGAAATAACATCTCAGGAGACAGGCCTGGGGGGGGAGAGCACAAAATGGGGGATCCACACCGAGACGTGTTTACGGGTAAGCCAGCTTGCCATTGAGAACCCTCCTGCTGCATCGTGCTAAGACTCGCTGGCTGAGGGCCCAGCTCAGGGGTAGAGTGGAATGGAGGCTTGGAGGGAACCCCCCAAGACCCCACTCCACCCACCGCCCCATCGCCATCACCCAACAAACATGCCACCAAATTCTTCTTGGGCCAACTGTCAGGACAGTCCCGCCCCAAAACCGTGGCTAAACAGCGAAGACCGTAACAATCAATAGCCTGCAGGCGCTGTTCGGTCAAAGGTGTCTGCAAAAATGCCCGAGCATCCCTCTCTCCACTTATAACACTCCCCTCCCTAAATATCTGCTGTACTTGCTGGTCACTAGGCTGTACCGTGTTATCCTCCCCCGTAAATGATGAGTCATTAGACATAGTGCTGGTTATACAATTGCTGTTCATAAAAAAAAAGAAGTGCTTATTACTAATTGCAGTCTCGACTCACAAAATGTTAAAGATGCTTGAATGACTCTACTCTAGACACCCCTAACGAAACAATCTGCAAGTCCACCAATACAATAATGACACAATAAAAATTCCTCCAATATGCAAGAAAATTCTAGCCAGCTCTACTAGGTAGCATAGAATAGTTCTCCAAAAAACATGTGATAGGATACTACTGAATCTTGTGCAAGGTCGCCATTTTTGTTACGGCTGGATCGGCAATACATATTCGGGATTCTTGATCGTAGGACAGAAATGGCTTATGTGACAACGACACGCTCGATTCCAGTCCCAAATACTATATGCTCCAGACAACAAAAGCACCAACGCCCTACAGAGTTATCGTCTATGGTAACGAGGTACCTTAACTCGGCGAAAGTGTACAACAGGGGTAGGCTATGAGGCTAAACTCCCTCAGACATTTATAGGTTACGTTATTACTAAAGAAATGCAATACTCAAGAAACTACGTTAATATTAAGCCTCTAATAATGTAGAATAGAAGCAGGCTAAAGGTATGACAGTGAAATGCTAAATGACAAATGTACACGCCTACTTGAAAGCGCGTGCACTAGAATAACTGTCCCCTACTAACATGCACTAGCATGTAGCATACAAGATG
This sequence comes from Lithodes maja, assembly GCA_037953745.1. Lineage (NCBI taxonomy): Eukaryota > Metazoa > Arthropoda > Malacostraca > Decapoda > Lithodidae > Lithodes > Lithodes maja. The sequence continues at coordinate 18,868 of JBAKBP010031069.1, read as the reverse complement.
TTCATGATCCAGTAGATACCTAATAATACACATGGAAGGAACATAAATAGTAGTCACTTATTATAATAATGAATCTATACTTGGAATAACTAAAAGGTTGCAGGCAACAGTACTGCGCCGGTAGCCTACTACCGCATAGGCTACTTCGCTTCTCTCACTCTGTCTCCCCTCTGATTCCGTATGCGCCCTACGCAATAGAACTCCGGACACAGCAGCAAAACGACAGTGCAGTTAATTGATACATGAAAGTATTAATAGTGTTGTCTTGTGTGTGAGTAATGTGTATTGTAAAGTGTTACATAGATAAACTTAAAGAGAGCTGCAATGCATAGTAAAATAAAGATATATCCCACTCATCATCCCCATGTGTTCTAGCTAGCAGGCCAAGTCACAGGAACAACGAGTCCCAGCACCGAAAGCGAGAACCCAGGAAAAGACTGTAGAGAACACAAGGACAGATAAATTACGTTACTCTACTATACCGGCACTACGAGCGAGATGTAGTCTATGGTACTACACTCGCTCCTGGCTCGGTATGCAAATCAAGGCTAAGTCCTCGCCCCTCTACAGACAACTCCTGGGCATGGTCGGGCTCTTACACATGGCACCAGTCTAGTCACAAATTGGATGATGAGCGGGGCATATAACTCGTGAACATGTAGAACGTTCACCAACTATCCTCATCAAGAAGATCGCTGTTCACATTAACCCCTTAAATCTAATACATGTAAATATATGCTTGTCCTAAGAGTAATACGAGAGGTGAGTGCTGAAACTCCTTTAGGACCTCAAGGGAAGGTTATGCATTTAAATAGAGAGAAGAATGAAATGAGAGTAATGTCGTCAGAGAGAAAGAGTGCAACCGTGAGAAGTTGGGAGAGAGGGCAAGGGATGTTAGAATCTCAAAGGTTCTAGGCAACCTGATCATGGAACACACAGCGAGCCTCCAGGCAATGTGCTGTACGACAACATGGGCAGCCCAGGCAGCATAGGCAGGCGGCAATGGACTACCAACCCTGTCGCGCCTAGCTATAAGCGCAAGGCTGCCAACCAGTCAATACGTCTGGCAACCACCCCCCCCCCGGCAGCGTGGCGCGTTGCTACCCTCTCGCTCTGAAGCCTAACTCACTCTCTCTCTCTGAACTCCCATTGTCTTATCTATCAACTTCTCTATTGATACTACATATTAAATGGAAGGTCTCGACATGGCTTAAAACAAAACCCACCACTGGTTAGCACATGACGAGACCTTTGCAGAGATACAAAGAACATAGTTATAAGTTGTCACACTCAATATACATAGCTGCTGACGGTAGCCAGCACGGTACAGTGGTACGGGCGGTACAGTGGAGTACCAAGGAGTACAATCAGGTTGCGTTGCCACGCACTGGGTGCGTCACAATATATATATATACATATATATATATATATATATATATATATATGTATATATATATATATATATATTAAATCGTTCGCATTTATTTCCCTTTCTCCGTATTCGTGATATTTAGATTCCTGTTTATAATATTGCATATATATCTTACTTGTTGTTGATATCCACTCTTATTACACCACTTCACCCACACTTCATCTTGCTCAATTTATTGTTTCCTCTTATTAAATACTTGCTATGCGTAGGTGTTCTCTTCCTGCTTTGCAGGAAGGGAACGTCATCATCGGACTACGATGGACTACCATAAGTGTAAGTGGTGGGTTGGTGATAATATGACTTTAATAATTATACTGCTGTGTTCATGCTTATTCTCGGATCTCTATTGTTTTTGTTTTTCAGTAATCCGCATAATTAGTTCATCTTGATTCCAAGATTTTGTCTATGGTTTTTTGTTGTTATTATGTCTTCAGAAGTAAGTACAGTGAATTGTGGTAAGTATACATGAATGGTCAACGTTTGTATTGAGAACTGTCTGCATATTACCTGTCTGCTTTGATGAAATGGCTAGAACGTGTAAGTTCTGTGTGTGATATCCAACGTTCGAATCCTGGGAGAATCACATGCTTTCATTACTTTTATTTGGGATTTAATTGGTGTTAAGAATGATGTTAACAACTGTAAAACAGTACTTTTGAAGAACATGTATTGGTTACCTAAATAACCAACTACGGACATTCACGAACCTAATTACTAACTTATAATAAGTCATGAACATTTTGCATGGCACATATACAGTATGTATACCCAAATATGTAATATCTCACAAGCACATGTAGGTTTTCCTTCACTTGTTTTGTATTCACGATATAGGCTATATAATATTATCTCTCTCTCTCTTTCTCTCTCTCTCTCTCTCTCTCTCTCTCTCTATATATATATATATATATATATATATATATATATATATATATATATATATATATATATTATAGTTGTACCCAAATATGTACTCTCTCACAAATCATGTATGTTTTCCTTCAGAAGTTTATTTAATCACAATTTTCCCTGCACATATTCTGTCTTTCAAGTATTTCATCCACAAGGTTTTTCTTCCACGAGACTTTTCTTTAACCAATATTTTCTTTTTACAAGTAATTTCTTCCTAAAGTCTTCTTCCACAAGTGTTCTCATATACGAGTCTTCTCGCCAAGGGGCCATTGCATCTACTACTATTTTAACCATTTGAGTACCAGCGACGTGTGTTTTATTTTATTCTAGCTGTATTTATACGATATAATGCAACTTAGCAAGGATGTGCGGTAGTTAAAAGAGTTGGTGGAGACAGTTTGATGCCGTATTATTGCTAGAGGTCCTTCCTAACATGAATACAATTCTCTAATAGGTGCCATAATTAAAGAAATGGGGACGTCACCGGTACTGTATGGGTTAATCTACAAGTCTGGCCATCCATAACTAATTTTGTACACAAGTCTTCTCATCCACAATTCATTTCTTCCCCATATTACTTTCGTCCATACCTTGATTCGCCCTAAACCCGTTCTGTACCGGCAACGTCTCTTTAAGTTTTGTCTAGCTGTATTTAGACGATTGTGTGCAGCTTAAGAGGGATCTGCGGTAGTAAACACGGTTAAGTATAATAGTTCGAAGCCTAAATATTACTGGAAGTCCAATTTAAGCTGAATAATATCGTCTAATAGTTACCAGAATATGATGAAAAGGACATCACCGGTATTGAATGGGTTAAACCTTTTCACCAGCAAAAACTGTGTTCACATAATTATCCCCAATCTGTTTTGCCATCGATTCGCCGGTAGACTCTATATGTATCTATCTATTATGTTCATAGGGTAGGGTTGCTTAACCCAATCTTTACCGGCGACGTCTTTTTAATACTACTCTAGCTACATTTAGACGATTGTGTGCAGTTTAAGAAGGATCTGTGGTAGTACAAAGGGTTAAGGTGGATAGTTCAAAGCCTGTTAAATTGCTGCATTGGTTCATAGGAGTACCACTCCTTGATTTAATATTATTCGAGTTAAGACACGTTTTAGACGTTTATTCTGTTTGGTAACTTTGTTTGTTTTACTTTATTATGTAAAACAACAGTAAGCTGACATGATACATGATTTAACAACACAAGATTATAATGTTAGTATCATTATAATTATATGAACTTAGACACCAGTACAATAATTCAACCTTGGAATACTTTAGCAAAATATGGGTATAAGTACATTTTGGTATACCATAGTCAGAAATCAAAGTGTGCTATTGTACACAATATAGCGTGGTTTTAGTTGTTAAGTTTGTTGTTCGTGCATTGGTTTTGTTCGAGTGTTGTGTTTCATTGCATGTTTGTGCGTGATTGAGTATATTTTACATGTATGGTATGTATTTGTGTGAATGTGTGGCTATGTTGTATGTGGGTGGGAGTGGGGGTCACGACATATACAAGCCAGCCATTATCCACTGTAATATATAATCAGTAAACATACCTCATTGATCCAGGCCGTTATACACAATGATATGAACGACATCACTCAGGCAACCTTGTAAAACAAAGAAATTGTGTATAATTTAGTAGTGGAAATTACAGTAAATCAATATAGTTTTGTGTTGTGCATTTTAGTAGTTACGTATAATAATATGTTTGCACTATTACTCTAGTAAGCTGTTGAACCTGTTATGGTTATATATACATACTATATTTTATGTTAACGATTATGTGCACTTTATATTATGCAATAGTTGGCTCTGATCAATACTCCCACTCGTATTCGCCTTATAGCGCTATTGTATTGGTAGAACGCAGGACTTGACACGCACGAGACAACCACTCTTACCTTTGGGTTACATAGGCTCCGAATATATAAACAAGTAGATTAGTCTTGAAACAAAGATATATTGATATAACACACACACACATAATGAGAGCGAGAGAGAGAGAGAGAGAGAGAGAGAGAGAGAGAGAGAGAGAGAGAGAGAGAGAGAGAGAGAGAGATTTTGAAAGCACTAGTCAATTGTTGCTTTCTTTTTGGAAAGGACAAAGAACATGTGGTAAGGATTGCTGGAAATTGTGTCATCAGCTGTCAGTCTTCCCTTACAGTTAGTGTGCCTTGTAAACAACAAGAACGATCAAAACTCTTCTTGTACAAATTCTACTGATAAATACGCAGTAAACCAGAGCACTCAATAGAGTTGATCTTTAAGATTAACCGCCCATAATCTACAAACCGTAACGTTCCTCTTTTTCAATGTAATGGGTACCAAACGTTTAGTATATGAACAATCTTGAACCCCATAGTAAGAATTGTTGTTATAAAAAGGGGAGGTTGAACCTTCCACCCCCAATTCAGTCAAAATTTCAAATTTTGTTTGCTTCTTCTAAAATGTTTCTTTCAACATAGGAGAATAGCATAGGAGGGCAAAACAAAAAAGCATATCGCATCCATAACCCCCCCCCCCGAACGGGGGTTCACCCACACACCCCAATCAACGATTTTTTTCCCCCTCAGCCCATTTTGTTTTGTTTTTGTGTTGTTTGTCTAAAAGGCTTCTGTAAACAATAGAGACTATCATATGAGGGCATAAACACCCATATGACATCCCTAGCCTCCCCCCGCCCCCCCCGTGGCCCCCAATATCATGGATTTATATACACATTCTTGGGAATTAGTCTGTGTGATGGTAGAATACAATATTTATACATTAGTATCCCATACAACTCAGTTCTCTCTAACAGCTTACTAATAGAAAACTAGAAACTAAGCTATTTTCCCCAAAATTATGGGACTAAAGGTATGTTTTTAAAAGTTTTGCGATTTCCAGAGATCATATATTGGCAACTCCCAAGTGAAACTAAATTTTTGTATATTGCTCTGCTTCTGCTTCGTTCCCCTTCTACACACTATATATAGGACTATATAGCAACGGTAGAGCAGCGAGCGTTTAGATAATGGCCGCCCCTCGATACTTCCCAAGATTCGACCTTTTTCATGTCGAAATTTGCGCTACCCAAAAAATATATATATTACTGGTGTATATTTTTTTTCAGCACCGTCTATTATTCAATATGGGAAAGCGAGCAGGACACCGTTGTAGGGGATGCTTGTAGGATGCGGCATAAACAAAATTGTCTATAATGATTTTTCATATAGTGTGATGAAATTCGCGCGCGCGTGCGCACATAGAGAGCTGATTTTTTGTTTTCAGCGAGTCTTAGTATTTCCATTGCCATTAAGATGGTGTAATGCCAGAAACAAAATCTCTTATACAGGGTGAATTGGGGGTGTAAGGTTCAGCCTTGCTTATTCAAATTTTGAAAGAAAACTGAGAGGTGGTGATAGTAGACCACCCTTCGCCACTATAGCTTCCCAAGGCCACACAGCGACACATTGTTGGTAACCGGCACATGATGGAAATAACGTCATCGTGCTTAAGGGGTTAATTGTTCTATCCACAGTACGTATATCTGGTTAGTGGATCTGTTGATCCTTCTGCAGATAAATTGTTATATATTGTATTATAAATGGAATTGGTTGGTGACATTTGAATAATTATTTCTTAAGTTGTAGTAGCTTATGCTACGAATTATTTGTTTCATTAATATATCTGTGGAAGTAAAGTCGTACACTTCTCCTTGCAACCTCCACCTCCCACTAGAGAGGAAAGTCTTTCCACTATATTTAGTTGACAGCCTCGTTTGGTGTAAGCTGCTGTGATAGTTTCCACCACCACCACTAACATGTGTGAGTTAATGAGATCCAGGTTCTTGGTATGCATACTGAATTGACTCCTCTCTTATTACTTCTTTCTCCATTCATACCTTCACTGTCACCACGAGTATTTTAATAATTGTGTGTGTGTATGTGTATGTGTGTGTGTGTGTGCTTCTGAGTGAACTTAATCTCCAGCAGCCTCCACTTTTCTCATGTAGAACTTTGGCTTTCATTACTTGCTCATTCATACCGCGAGCAATATTATCTTCCATGAAGATGGTACAGGTCATAATTTATGGTATTATTATGTTATTATGTTATTATGATTCATGTTATATTATTAAATATTTTGTGTTTCTTGTTCGGTTATATTTATAATGAATACTGATGAATGTGTACAATCAATGAGAGAGGCACATGATATGGACTTGAGCAACTTAACCCATTCCGTACCGGTGACACCCTTTATATTGTATTCTTGAAACTATTCGATGGTTTTATTCAGCTTAGGAGGGATGTCTACCCAATAGCAGATTACAGACTATCTCAAATAATCATTTTTGCTATCATATATCCTTCCTAAGCTTCATAAAATCGTCTAAATACAGCAGAATTAAAACAAAAAAGACGCCACCGGCACTGTACGTGTTAATATGTAAAACAACAGTTCTTGATATTAGCGTGTATGTTTGTGTTGGTGTTAAATGTCACAAATGCCTTACAAAAAGATCTTACAAAATCAAGTATATACAAATGTGTTATGCTTGAGCCTAAACTGTGCCTTTTTAACATCAACCTTGATATCGTTATTGACGGAAACATTAAAGTGTCAATATATTGTAACTGTTATATTGTATAGTAGAACTGAGATAACATTATTTAGTGATCACTAGAATTGAAAAAATACATTTTAGAAGATATGACCATAATTATACAAAATATAATACCATTGCAAACCAGAGAAAATGCCATATACAAATACACAATATTTCAAACCAGCAATATATTTTAAATACAGAATATAAAAGTAATTTTAGAATTTAACAATAAATCAGGATCTAATATATAAACTGTAAAAGTGAGGTTGTGCTAAAGATATTTGTAAAGAACAGAATCGCCAAAGAGTTGGAAAAGGTCAGACGATAACAAAGTTATCAGTATATCAAATGAGAGTGAGGGTGAAAGAGGAAGCTTTTTATGAAGGGCTTGGTAGAGAGAGCAGACCTCAGGAAGGGCAGCAATGTTATAGGTAGATGGGCAGATTTTCTGGTCCCCCTTCCTCATGTGTAGCCCCATTAATTGTCTGATTATTCGACGTTCTGCCCATTAGTTTGGCGATTTGAAGAGCTTTCGTCCCATTTCTTTGTCAATATTAAGATTTTCCGTGTCATTTAGCTGTCGATTATTCCGGGCGAGCGATAGCGAGCCTGTAATTTAAGGAAAAACAGCCTTCGGCCGGGACATAATTTCTATCGAGAAATATACAAATTTATTTTGAAGGATAGTCTTGGGCTGGTGTTTTTTTAAGCTTGATAGAGGCCTAGGGAGGAAACAAATAAATATATCAATAAGATACGTAAATGAGAACATAAATACGCCCATCTCCACGTAAAGTCTTTCGAACTTTCTGTGATGGCAGTTTGTTCCTGTTTCCCCTTCAATGTTACACTCCTTTTCATATTCTAAATTATTCGGGGCATTTATCATACAATCGAGGTTGTAACATGCTTAGAAACAATAATGATAAGGTAATAGTAAATGGATATCAAGTTGATTGAAAAATGTTTCATTAATATCAAATGTCATATCGTATTTTATACCATTTAGTAAAGCCTCCACTATTCTTAACTACCAAGGGACTATTTATGTTCATAATATTTTAGATGTGTATAACTATTGGCTTAGAACACACAAACATATAATTGATAAACCTAAAGGGTTAATAAAATTCATATATCTATATACCGTACTTAAATATATAACACAGCATACTCACGCATACACACACACACACACACACACACACACATACACACACACACACACACACACATACACACACACACACACACACACACACTCAGTTCCATAAGCCTCTATGTTTATTATATGTTTACTCTTCATCCACTTTGTTTTTTTGGTGTTGTTAAAGTTTATAATATTTGTTGCATTGCTGGTATTATGTTTTGAGGAGCATTTCACACTGTCCTCGTGTATCTGTTTCTTCTTTCTTGGTTTTATCTTATAGTTTATGTTTTAGGTTTTATTACAATGCCTTCCAGACATATCTTGCCACCTGCATTCATTCCAAAGGCACAGCTCTCCACATTAAATAAGAGGCAACAAATGTATGGAAGGGAATTGAGCGAAGAAAACTAACGGAGATTAAAGAATATATACAGAGTGTTTTAGTTGACGTGTTCATATATTAACATGACGTATTCGCCAGACAATTATAAGACTACAGTATTTTATTCTATGACGTTCGGGATGAGTATTTATAATTACGGATATAATTCGCACCGAAATATATGATAGATACAATAAAAATGCAGTCTATGGGGTAAAATACGAATATTTCAAAGCTAGCGCAGGGCAAAACGCCTTTGTTTACACGTGGATAACAGGGTTAGAAAAGTGTTTCGGAATCGCTCTAGGGATGATAGAAATAATTAGTGTAGCGGCGTAGTGGCAGAATTTGTGGGAACTTTGCATTTTGTGATAAAAGTATCATAATTGGCACACGCTATCAAATAGTCAATATAATCAAAATTAGATATTTGGCCATCATAGGTTTACTCTACATTGGCTTTGGCAGCCCCCTTTCAATTACTTTCCATAAGAGTTCTTAATTAAGCACTGATATTTGCCCCAAACTGTTTACCATGGTAGAGATGTCAAACTAGTCTCAAATGACTCGTCTGAACATGGGTAACAACATATATGCATACATTGTTTAGCTATTGTTGACCGTTTGAGTAGTACAGTCTGCTGTAGTTTATCATCATGCCACAAATTGGTAAGCAATGTTGCCATTTGCTACTAATTTGTTGAACTACAGGGACCAGTATAAGTCAAACCGTCAACATTAGCCAAACATTGTCTGAATATATGTTGTTACCCATGTCCAAACGAGCCATTTGAAACTAGTTTGACATCTCAACCATGGTATACAGTTTGGGGCAGAAATCAGTGCTTAAAAACTCTTATGGAAAGTAATTGAAAGGGGCATGCCAAAGCAAATGTAAAGTAAACCTATGATGGCCCAATATCTAATTTAGTTTATATTGACTATTTGAATGTGTGTGCAAAATATGTTACTTTTATCACAAAAAGCACAATTTCTCTACCTAACTGCCTCACTAAATATACTATTCCATTCAAGGGTTGATGACTCGAATCCCTAGAGCGATTCCGAAACACATTTCTAGCCTCGTTATCCACGTGTCAACAAAGCCTTTCTGCCCTGCGCCAAGGTCCATAGATACATCAGGTCAATCCACGGGGTAGCTCAAACTCACTATCCGCGCGCATGACGTCAGAGCGTTGAAGGGTGAAGGGGTCACCAGTTTCTTCCCGCTCATTCTCAAAATCACAGCCGTTGGAGCAGCATCCTCCGTTTTCTATATCTTCGTGGTGCCGTGAAAGTATAACTTCAATATTTTATAATACAACAGTGACCATAATGCCGTGTGACAGTGTAGCTCTGCTATTGTAAGTGAACAAAATCCCGTTATACTGTGAAGTTGTTGGGTGCAAGTCTGTATTCATTAAACAAGGAAATGTATCATTCCATCTAGTTCCCAAAGATGAACAACTGAGGGCCAAATGGACTACATTATGTGGTAAACAAAAACAGAGTTACTCCACAATGTGCAAGAATCTGCGGCAAACATTTTGAATCAAGTGCTTTTAAAAGAAACTTGAAATATGAACTGCTACGACTACCAGTACCACACAACCAAATAAGATTTCAACCTGGAGCATTACCTACTCTACATAATATGCCTGCCTCTGAAAGTGAGTCCATAAGAGGCCAGAAGCGCTTTAGAGATGAAAACGACACACAATTGCAGACACCTACAACTCACCAATTCAACAGTCAAGCAAAAGACAATGTACTTCGTGATGCAACCATGAACACCAGATCGCCACTGAAAGAAATAAGTGAGTTTATGTGGGTGGGTAGTATTCTCTTTAGAGCACCTAAATTTAGAGAAAAAGAGAGAGAGAGAGAGAGAGAGAGAGAGGGGGGGGGTCAATTTGATAGACGCATGTATATATTAATAAAATAAGTGTGTACCGAATTTTGTGAAATCCTTATCCCGCTTTGTGCAACCTAGTTGTAAGAAGAAATTAGAACAATAAACAATACCTATAAATTAAACCTGAAAATAGTTATCCCATTTTGTATATGCTAAATATAATATTATAATATTATAATAGTAATATAGTAATAGCCTACATTTGATATGAAAATGATTGGACCGGGTAAACAAATATACAAAGTATTATAAACTTGTGACAGTGTATAGGCGGGAAGGTGAAGATATTGAGGGATCACAGTCCAGATATTGTGTGGACTGTGTGAGGGATAAGCCTTTACAACGTCTCGCAGCTGTTAGGGGGCGGAGCTAGGCAGAGCGGCGAGCGTATTCTCTCTTTCTTTCATTTGGTACAACATTGTGACGTCACTGAGCTGCGCGTGGGTTGACCTGATGTATCTATGGACCTTACCCTGCGCTAGGTTTGACACATTCGTGTTTACCCCTTAAACTGCATTTTGTTTGTATCTATCCATAACTTTCAATGTGTAATATCTCCGTAAATATAAATACTCACCCCGAACGTCATAGAATAAAATAGTCTTATTATTGTCTGACGAATACGCCCTGTCATTTATAAAAACGTCAACTGAAACACCCTGTATAATTTTAAGGAGTTAAAGTGAGTGAGAGTGAGCGGGAGTGAGTGAGTAATGGTTATTGCAACACTGTGCTCGGCCATAAACACAAATACTCAATTACACCAACGCGATGTTTATACCAACAATAAACATCCAGTCCACAATCAATCAACTAACATCAATGAATATAAACACCGTGTAAGGAGGAACATTTTATTAACCACCTTTCTCATAAAACTTCATCAGCGTAATGTGACTGAAGGTGTTAATAGTGTATCAGAAATATGCAGAACATTTAATATATGTTACTGCTAATCAAGGTTTCATTTGCATTCAGATTTGATCCAAATCAAGTCGAAGTCCTATCCAACCCCTCCTGAAAAAAAAATTATTCAGATTTGACAACTCATTAAAAAAAAACTGAGAGAGAGGGAGAGAGTGAGTGAGTTCAACACTTCACAAACGACAGATCCGGGAACAATCCAGTTTGGCAGAATATTTGGGGAGAGGGGAATGTCTGTATCGACGGGTAGGGTAGACCTGCATATGCCAACAAATATAAATCTATGATATATAAAGATTGGAAGACAAGGGGTAATGGACTGTTAGACAGACAGGGAGGCAGGAAAAGAGAAGGCTGACTTAAGGGGAGATGGTCGTTTTTTTTCTGGACACTTCTCCTTCATGCTTAGCCCCTTTAGTTCTCAGATTTTAAGACGTTCGAGCCATTAGTTTGGCGATTTTATGACTTTTCGCCCCATTTCTTTTTCAATATAATTTACGTGTCGATTTTGTTTCAGAGCATGTCATTTCGGAGAAATATATCATGAAGAGGAATCCTGTTTTTTTTTTTGTAAGTTTGATAGAGGTCTAAGGGGGAAACTAGAACAAAATATAAATACAAAATAAATCGACTACAAAATTAACCATCACCCCTTACTTCGAATAATGTTAGTTCTTTATATCAGTTGACTACATTTTAATACATTCCTGTTGGTGACTTGCGATTATATTCTGTATAACAATAGTCTTGACCAATGAGAGGTTTACATTGTAGAGCTGGTTTAGTTGGACTCTATACGCAGGGGATGGGCAGCGTACAGTTGTCCACATAAGTTATGTTCCCTGTAGTGATCTTATGTGTGGAAGTAAAATATTATGGATGAATTGCCAGTGTGATTTCTGTCAATTATCAGTTGATCAATCAGATGAGTTAACCACTCCATAAGAAATTACGGTCGTAATTCAATCATGCGCATTATATTTCTATGTATAAGATCACGGAAAGGAACAGAACTTATGTGGGCAACTGTACATGGAGGTAGATACAGCAACATTTTGAAAGATTAAAAAAAAACTAATGAATAATAGAACGTAACACAATATATATACCAGTCTAGTCGCCAATAAAAGTAAACATAGTCACAATAAATCACCAGTATGTAGTTACCAATTACAGTTTGACAGAAACAGTCGCCTATACCAGTGTAACATATATTGGAGATGTTGCCAGAATAATGGTGCCGATCATTGGTTGTCGAATATAGCTCTTCTGTGATGATGGTGAATAAAGTATAAATAGTTAAAGGTCTTGCCCTCCTGGTGCCCGACCTTTAAATGTTACGACTGTGGCTCCTTCAGTCTGGTGGTATATATTAACGAAGGTGACGGGGTTATTACTTGGTTTAGCCCGAGAACTTTCAGTCTTCTACTGTACTTCTCATTTCTCCTCTTGTTCTTCCTCTGTCCAATTGCTCTTCTTTCCTACTTTACTCCAGCCATCTAGTCTGGTCTATTACAATGAAGCAACTTGGTTGAGCCCGATAACTTTGTCTTCTATTGTACTTCTCACTTCTCTGCTTGTTCTTCTTCTGTCCAATTGCTTTTCTTTCCTACTTTACTCCAGTTGTCGTGTCGTAACAATTTTTTTTTATTATATTTTAGTTTTGTTTGTATATGAATGAGACAAAAGACAAAGCTGGCTGTAACAAGTGCCTCCTCCAAAGTTGAAAGAGTGATAGAGAGCCAAACTCAAGGTACTTTAAACGAACTTATAGACACATGAAAGTAGATAATAACGGCCACACTACAAAACACACCGATATGGAAACAAAGCTGAACTGCCTAGGAGTTAGGTTAGCTTAGGTTTGAGTAGTTTATTGTACCTTAAGCTTCGTTATGGTAAGCTTGGTTAATGTTATGTTTGGAGATAAGTTTATTTGATAATTATGTGGAAGTTTTGCTTGTCCCCATATTGGAAATTTGCCGTTTTGACTTGAATCTGGTTGAATTATTATCTGCTAACTATTGTAGACGATAAATTTGCATAGCAAAAATTAAATGCGCGCGCGTGTGTTTGTTACTGCGTGAATTCTGAGTGTGTGTGCGCGTGAGCGTCTTCGAGTGAATACATGAATGTGTGTTCTTCGGCGTATGTGTGTTTATACATGTGCAGTTTTCCAAGCGAAAGGCAGCCTCTTTTCATGGAAGCAAATTAATGAGATTCATTTGCATGTCCCAGGGTCTCTGAATGGACATGCTGTCGTCTCGCCACCAAGCCATTTCTCTAACATTTAGATTTAAGGGGAGATGAGTCGTTTTCTGTTCCCCCTTCTCCCTCACGTTTAGCCTCATTAGTTTTCAGGTGTTTAGACGTTCGGCCCATTAGTTAAGCAATTTTAAGAACTTACGCTCCATTTATATCAATGTTAAGACCATTGTCATTTAGGTGTTAATGGTTTACTGGCGAGCGATAGCGAGCCTGTAATATTTTTCTACCGAATGTTTTCAAATGTATCTTGAAAGGGGGTCAAGGGGGTGTAATATAAAACTTGATGGAGGTCTAGGGAACAAGTTAAAAACCTCCACATAAATCTAGCGTAACCTAGTTTTACATTAACCCAACTTAAGTATATCCAAGTGTTACCTACCTAACCTTACCTGACCAACTTTAACTTAACCTTTCGCTCTTACCTAAACGTATTTAACCTTGTATAAACCTTCCTGAACTTTATCCTTGTTTGTCCCTAACATAATCTGCCATTGTTTAATATAATATATTCATAAGCTAACCTAATCCTAACCTAGCGTAAGCTAATATAACTTTACACTACCCTTACCTTACCGCTATTTAAGGGGCTAGTGTTTATGTTTATGTTTATGGTCTATGTGTCTATGTTTATGGTCTATGTGTCTATGTGTATGGTCTATGTGTCTATGTTTATGTTTATGGTCTATGTATTTATCTAATTTATACAGTTTTTAGTTTCCTCGTTAGACCTCTAGCAAGCTTAAAGTAACACCCCCTAGACCCCCAGTCAAGATAAATGTATTCATTTTTCGGTACAAAACAGGTCCCAACCAAAGGCCAGTTCCTTCTAAATTTACAGGCTCGCTATCACTCGCCATGAAAACAATGACACCCAAATGGCACGAAAGGTCTAACTATTGACAAAGAAATGGGGCGAAAGGTCTTGAAATCGTCAAACTAATGGAACGAACATCTTAGCCTCAAAACGAATATACTAAACATAAGAGGGAGAAGAGGGTCCAACAAAAGCGACTACCTCCCCCTTAAAGTTATAGGCAAGACTACTTAACTGCTTTGTGAGTGAACTGACCTGCAGCCAATGAATGGACCCCAGCCTTCCATTCACTGCTGCAAACTAAAATTCACCTCCACGCATAATTCACCTCCACGCATAATTCACCTCCACGCATAATTCACCTCCACGCATAATTCACCTCCACGCATAATTCACCTCCACGCATAATTCACCTCCACGCATAATTCACCTCCACGCATAATTCACCTCCACGCATAATTATTTATTTATTGATATCTTTGTTTTGTTTTCAAAGTTTATAATTAGACGGTTGGCAATACGGTTACCTCACCCCACGTTCAACATACACACTCTTATTACTGACAAAGTACAGTAGTTTATAAGAACATAAGAAAATGGGAGTCTGCAGAAAGCCGATTGGCCTAAGCAAGGCAGATCCCTGTCCCACACAACCCCAATTCAATTACAAAGCCCAATTATAGGCTCAACACTCTAATACCCTGAGGATCATCTTACCAAAAGGTTAGAGATTAACGCAGGATTATGGGGGTCTGCAGAGCGCTGATTGGCCCAACCCGGCTGATGGGGGGCCCCTTCACACCCAACCCTTCTCGTCCATATGCTTATCCAATTTTATCTTAAAGCTCCCTACAGTTTTAGATCCCACTATAGCACTTGGTAGTCCATTCCACCCATCTACAACTCTGTTACCAAACCAATATTTGCCTATATCTTTTCTGAAACGAAATTTATCTAATTTGAAACCATTGGTACGAGTTCTTTCGCTATCACTGAGCTTTAGTACATTTGTCATGTCCCCTTTGTTAATCCCACTAACCCCCTTGAACACCTCTATCATATCCCCTCTAACTCTGCGTCTCTCTAACGAATGTAAACCTAATTTCTTCAACCTTTCTTCATACGAAAGATTTCTAATATTATGGATCATTTTTGTCATTCTACGCTGTACTCTCTCCAATGAATCTATGTCCATTCTGTAATAAGGACACCAAAATTGGACAGCATAATCCATATGGGGTCTCACTAATGACAAGTAAAGTTTTAAGATAACATCAGCAGTTCTGTTACTCACACTCCTAGAGATGAACCCGAGAATCCTGTTTGCCTTATTACGAACGCTTATACACTGTTTTCTAGGCTTCAAATCATTGCTAACAAACACACCTAGATCTTTCTCACAGTCTGAATGTTCTAATTCTAAATTAGCTAGTTTATATTTAACATTTGTTTGCATCTTCCCTATCTTTAATACCTTGCATTTGTCAATGTTAAACTTCATCTGCCAATTTACTGACCATTCATGTAAGGTATCTAGATCCCTTTGGAGGCACTCTATATCGCTATCTGAATCAATTGATCTCCCTATTTTAGTATCGTCTGCGAATTTACTTATCTTACTAGTTATACCTAAATCTAGGTCATTTATGTATATAAGAAACAACAGGGGACCTAATACCGATCCCTGGGGGACACCACTTTTGACTGCTCCCCATTCTGACTTGGTACCATTTATGCTGACTCTCTGCTTCCTACCAATTAGCCATGACCTAATCCATCCTAACAACGCCCCACCTATTCCATGTGCCTCAACCTTTCTCATCAATCTTTCATGAGGGACTCTGTCGAAAGCTTTACTGAAATCTAAATATATAATATCATATGACTTGTCATTATCTACTGCTTCATATACCTCTGAGAAAAAACTAAGCAAATTAGTAAGGCAAGAACGTCCCTGAGTGAATCCATGCTGAGAAGAATTGATTAAGTTAAATGTTTCTAAGTGGTTTCTCATTTTCCTAGCAATAATTGACTCTAGTAGCTTTCCTATGATTGAAGTGAGACTAATGGGACGGTAATTGGATGCTATTGATTTATCACCTTTTTTGAAGATCGGAACTACATTTGCAAGCTTCCAAGCTTCTGGAACTATACCTGTTTCTAATGACTTGTGTGACGCACCCAGTGCGTGGCAACGCAACCTGATTGTACTCCTTGGTACTCCACTGTACCGCCACTGTGCGGTACCTTTGTACCGCTGTACCGTGCTGGCTGCCTATATTGAGTGTGACAACGTATAACTATGTTCTTTGTATCTCTGCAAAGGTCTCGTCATGTGCTAACCAGTGGTGGGTTTTGTTTTAAGCCATGTCGAGACCTTCCATTTAATATGTAGTATCAATAGAGAAGTTGATAGATAAGACAATGGGAGTTCAGAGAGAGAGAGTGAGTTGGGCTTCAGAGCGAGAGGGTAGCAATGCGCCACGCTGCCGGGGGGGTGGTTGCCAGACGTATGGACCGGTTGGCAGCCCTGCGCTTATAGCTAGGCGCGACAGGGTTGGTAGTCCATTGCCGCCTGCCTATGCTGCCTGGGCTGCCCATGTTGTCGTACTGCACATTGCCTGGAGGCTTGCTGTGTGTTCCATGATCAGGTTGCCTAGAACCTTTGAGATTCTAACATCCATTGCCCTCTCTCCCAACTTCTCACGGTTGCACTCTTTCTCTCTGACGACATTACTCTCATTTCATTCTTCTCTCTATTTAAATGCATAACCTTCCCTTGAGGTCCTAAAGGAGTTTCAGCACTCACCTCTCGTATTACTCTTAGGACAAGCATATATTTACATGTATTAGATTTAAGGGGTTAATGTGAACAGCGATCTTCTTGATGAGGATAGTTGGTGAACGTTCTACATGTTCACGAGTTATATGCCCAGCTCATCATCCAATTTGTGACTAGACTAGTGCCATGTGTAAGAGCCCGACCATGCCCAGGAGTTGTCTGTAGAGGGGCGAGGACTTAGCCTTGATTTGCCTACCGAGCCAGGAGCGAGTGTAGTACCAGAGACTACAGCTCGCTCGTAGTGCCGGTATAGTAGAGTAACGTAATTTATCTGTCCTTGTGTTCTCTGCAGTCTTTTCCTGGGTTCTCGCTTTCGGTGCTGGGACTCGTTGTTCCTGTGACTTGGCCTGATAGCTAGAACACATGGGGATGATGAGTGGGTTATATCTTTATTTTACTATGCATTGCAGCTCTCTTTAAGTTTATGTATGTAACACTTTACAATACACATTACTCACACACAAGACAACACTATTAATACTTTCATGTATCAATTAACTGCACTGTCGTTTTGCTGCTGTGTCCGGAGTTCTGTTGCGTAGGGCGCATACGGACTCAGAGGGGAGACAGAGTGAGAGAAGCGAAGTAGCCTATGCGGTAGTAGGCTACCGGCGCAGTACTGTTGCCTGCAACCTTTTAGTTATTCCAAGTATAGATTCATTCTTATAATAAGTGACTACTATTTATGTTCCTTCCATGTGTATTATTAGGTATCTACTGGATCATGAACATCTTGTATGCTACATGCTAGTGCATGTTAGTAGGGGACAGTTATTCTAGTGCACGCGCTTTCAAGTAGGCGTGTACATTTGTCATTTAGCATTTCACTGTCATACCTTTAGCCTGCTTCTATTCTACATTATTAGAGGCTTAATATTAACGTAGTTTCTTGAGTATTGCATTTCTTTAGTAATAACGTAACCTATAAATGTCTGAGGGAGTTTAGCCTCATAGCCTACCCCTGTTGTACACTTTCGCCGAGTTAAGGTACCTCGTTACCATAGACGATAACTCTGTAGGGCGTTGGTGCTTTTGTTGTCTGGAGCATATAGTATTTGGGACTGGAATCGAGCGTGTCGTTGTCACATAAGCCATTTCTGTCCTACGATCAAGAATCCCGAATATGTATTGCCGATCCAGCCGTAACAAAATGGCGACCTTGCATAAGATTCAGTAGTATCCTATCACATGTTTTTTGGAGAACTATTCTATGCTACCTAGTAGAGCTGGCTAGAATTTTCTTGCATATTGGAGGAATTTTTATTGTGTCATTATTGTATTGGTGGACTTGCAGATTGTTTCGTTGGGGGTGTCTAGAGTAGAGTCATTCAAGCATCTTTAACATTTTGTGAGTCGAGACTGCAATTAGTAATAAGCACTTCTTTTTTTTTATGAACAGCAATTGTATAACCAGCACTATGTCTAATGACTCATCATTTACGGGGGAGGTTAACACGGTACAGCCTAGTGACCAGCAAGTACAACAGATATTTAGGGAGGGGAGTGTTATAAGTGGAGAGAGGGATGCCCGGGCATTTTTGCAGACACCTTTGACCGAACAGCGCCTGCAGGCTATTGATTGTTACGGTCTTCGCTGTTTAGCCACGGTTTTGGGGCGGG
>JBAKBP010031068.1:0-24911 GCA_037953745.1 Lithodes maja | reverse complement strand
GGGGTTAATGTGAACAGCGATCTTCTTGATGAGGATAGTTGGTGAACGTTCTACATGTTCACGAGTTATATGCCCAGCTCATCATCCAATTTGTGACTAGACTAGTGCCATGTGTAAGAGCCCGACCATGCCCAGGAGTTGTCTGTAGAGGGGCGAGGACTTAGCCTTGATTTGCCTACCGAGCCAGGAGCGAGTGTAGTACCAGAGACTACAGCTCGCTCGTAGTGCCGGTATAGTAGAGTAACGTAATTTATCTGTCCTTGTGTTCTCTACAGTCTTTTCCTGGGTTCTCGCTTTCGGTGCTGGGACTCGTTGTTCCTGTGACTTGGCCTGCTAGCTAGAACACATGGGGATGATGAGTGGGTTATATCTTTATTTTACTATGCATTGCAGCTCTCTTTAAGTTTATGTATGTAACACTTTACAATACACATTACTCACACACAAGACAACACTATTAATACTTTCATGTATCAATTAACTGCACTGTCGTTTTGCTGCTGTGTCCGGAGTTCTGTTGCGTAGGGCGCATACGGACTCAGAGGGGAGACAGAGTGAGAGAAGCGAAGTAGCCTATGCGGTAGTAGGCTACCGGCGCAGTACTGTTGCCTGCAACCTTTTAGTTATTCCAAGTATAGATTCATTATTATAATAAGTGACTACTATTTATGTTCCTTCCATGTGTATTATTAGGTATCTACTGGATCATGAACATCTTGTATGCTACATGCTAGTGCATGTTAGTAGGGGACAGTTATTCTAGTGCACGCGCTTTCAAGTAGGCGTGTACATTTGTCATTTAGCATTTCACTGTCATACCTTTAGCCTGCTTCTATTCTACATTATTAGAGGCTTAATATTAACGTAGTTTCTTGAGTATTGCATTTCTTTAGTAATAACGTAACCTATAAATGTCTGAGGGAGTTTAGCCTCATAGCCTACCCCTGTTGTACACTTTCGCCGAGTTAAGGTACCTCGTTACCATAGACGATAACTCTGTAGGGCGTTGGTGCTTTTGTTGTCTGGAGCATATAGTATTTGGGACTGGAATCGAGCGTGTCGTTGTCACATAAGCCATTTCTGTCCTACGATCAAGAATCCCGAATATGTATTGCCGATCCAGCCGTAACACAGTGTATTACCATAAAAGCCCGCCGAAACGCCAAAAAAATACCCTCATTGTTCCCTGATTAAATAGCACCGCACTGTATGAATATTAAATAGCACCGCACTGTATGAATATTAAATAGCACCGCACTGTAAGAATATTAAATAGCACCGCACTGTATGAATATTAAATAGCACCGCACTGTATGAATATTAAATAGCACCGCACTGTATGAATATTAAATAGCACCGCACTGTATGAATATTAAATAGCACCGCACTGTAAGAATATTAAATAGCACCGTACTGTATGAATATTAAATAGCACCGCACTGTATGAATATTAAATAGCACCGCACTGTATGAATATTAAATAGCACCGCACTGTAAGAATATTAAATAGCACCGCACTGTATGAATATTAAATAGCACCGCACTGTATGAATATTAAATAGCACCGCACTGTATGAATATTAAATAGCACCGCACTGTATGAATATTAAATAGCACCGCACTGTAAGAATATTAAATAGCACCGCACTGTATGAATATTAAATAGCACCGCACTGTATGAATATTAAATAGCACCGCACTGTATGAATATTCTCATATTTAAAATATGCTACAGGGGGAGGCAATACCTAGTGAGTTAAGGGGAGGTTTCCACTTCAGGGATTTTTTTTCTGGACCCCTTTCTCTCTCATGTTTAGCCCCATTGCTTTTTAGATTTTAAGACGCTCGCCCCCTTTACGTCGGCGATGCTAAGAACTTTCGCCCCATTTCTGTCAATTTTAAGAACTTTCGTGCCATTTAGGTGTTGATTTTTTCCTGGCGAGCGATAGCGAGCCTGTAATTTGAGAGGAACCTGCCTTCGGCCGGGAGATTTTTCTACCGAAAAATGTACAAATTTATCTTGAAAGGGGGTGTAATTTTAAGCTTGATGGAGTTCTAGGGAAGAAACTAAATACCTCCCCTTAATTCCTCAATAGCCTAGGTGGCGTTCTGAGAGTGAGGGTCCGATTTCTTCCTGGCGAGCGATAGCAAGCCAGCATTGTATGGAGAAATCCGACTTCACCAGACATTTTTCTATCGATAAATGTACAAATTTAGCTTGTTGTCAAAAGAAAAATATATACAGTGTTACGACCGGGCACTCGGGTACACTAGGGCTCTTACACAGGACTCGAGTATGGCTCGCTGCCACAACGGAAACACACGATCCCAACCCCAGAGTACTGCCAGCCGAACAAAAAACGCCACTACCCTCCAGAGTTCTATCTGCTATAACGGGGTATACAAGAACTCGGTACTAGCGTTTCACACAACAGACTAATAACAAGACGGGAGTTATCTAGTCTGGTCAACAATCAAACAAAGAAGAAAGTACTACAACACTAAAGAATAGTGTTGGCCGAAGCCGAAGTAATCCACCCTTGAACTAAGAACTTAAGAAGTCCTCCACCCTCTACTTCGGATCGGCACTATTACGTTACGTTAAACAATAGTCCTCGAGCATCAAGCAAGGAATCTTCTGATAAGTTAGATGCTTCTCGAATACTCATAAGAAGTAAGTATATCGGATTTTGAACAGCAATTTAATGAATAACTCACTGGTAATTAAAGGCTTTAAATTGACATAAGAAGAATTATAAGAATAAACAATAGTAAATGGCAAACATTAAGAAGAAGTACTCCGACAATGCACTGGCAATAGCCTACTAAGATTGTGCTCGTGGGCCACTAATCTCTGAAGTAGCTAAGCGTGCCACACATGAAATCAATAGTGCTTAAACAATAATATACATAAGGAGAAGCTTCAATACTATGCTGTATCTGCTGGTCGAGCAAAGTCTAGCTGGGATATCTAAGGTTAAGAGACAATGGCTGAGCAAGCGGCTCGTAGCCTAGCGAGGTCCTTAAGACTGTGCGGCCAAATTACGGTAATTGACGGGATGCTCTCTTGAGAGATCCAGATCACTAGTATCTGGTTCTCTCCTGGCGATCCTCTCAAAGTCAAGCAAATGAGATAGCACAGTGTTGGGTGGCACAGGCAAAAGCCCTCACTCGCAACACAGTGCTAAACTCCCACGGTACACAGTCAGAAAGACCACCTAGGCGTTCCACGTCTCCGTTGCAATTGTACTGGTTCAACCGCAACCTAGTACTCATAGGAAATCACAACTCAGAAACCCTATCCCAGTCTAGCATTGCCTAAACCAGCAGAAAACAGGAACATGAATAATCGCACACAGGGAAATGCATATACGAGTGCAACAAACATCAATCAATCCTATTCTAGTTAACCCTTCCAAAAATAGGCTATCTAACAGGCACTTATCTCGTGAGAACTCAAGCGATAATACTTTGGCTGACTAAATCTGCACCAAAGGGGTCATGGAGGTTAAACAGGGACGAGAAGAGAAGAAGATAGGCTGTTCAGAGAGTAGAGAAAGTTCACATCAGTCGGAAGAATATGGATAGTTGCAAGGGATATGAGAAGTCGCTTTGCCTGATGAGTTCTGAAGAAATGGCGGCAAGAACCTCTCTTTTTATACTCGGCCCTCTAGCGGCATATCTCAAACTACTTAAGGACCGCCCACTGGCAATCATGACGTCATATTCTCTCTCAATCTGGGATCGACAAAAGGATTTCCCACGCTCTGAGAGGGAGGAAGGGAGGAGGGAATTAGGCTTATCTGCCCGCGTGGCGCACTCACTGGTCCCCGTTACGTAATATCTCTCTCTCTCTCCTCTCATCATTACATATAAGTCCCACACACAATACTTATATCTAATGATATAAAATAGAACTCGTTGACTTAGAAGAAAACAAAATACATAATGATAATACTTATAGTACAACGGTTCACATAAACTGAGTTAGGAAACTCTACACAGACTACAGCCAAAGTTCCTGCCCTGACGATCCTAGCGAGAGTGGGGCCTGACTGGGCGTTCTGTACAGCATGCTCATACTCGACATGCGTCACACCTCCCCCAAGATTTTACTTGCTCAACCCTGAGCTAAAATCTGATATACAGAACCCCATCAAACCCCTCACACCCAGCGACCGCATGGCACTAAAACAACGCTGAGTTTATCACTAAAACACATCTTATATAAAAAAAAAAATTCACATTTCATAACTCCTCCCAACAATAGTAAAAGACATAATATCATGCTCCCAGAGCGAGCTTACAGCAGCTCAGCCGTTTGATAGTTCGTGGACTACTCAAACACTATAGGCTATGACAAACTTATACAATTATCTATATCAAAAAGAAAGAGTTTTTATATGATTTTTATATTTTAATATGTTTTTTTCCCGGCTGCACTATAAGGGCAGCCTATTTTCTTCTATACCAAACGCTCAACAATCCTGCTTTACGACCCAATACGCTGGGCTACAACCGCGAGCCAACAAGCACCAAGCGCAAAATACTACTCAAACCAAAGCAGGAGGCTACCCGTGTGTCAATCTCTTCGGGATCATACACCTGTGATAGCCTACGACTGATCATCTACCCTCGATAAACAATCCGCAATCACATTGTCACATCCCGCAATATGCCGGATGTCCAGGTTATACTCCTGCAACATCAATGACCACCGGGTCAGTCTCATATTGCGATTGTGAAATTGATTTAGGAATCTCAAAGGGTGATGATCAGTGTAGATAACCACGACTGGGCCATAGGCTGGAACATACACCTCGAAGTGCCTGAGTGACAGCACAATCGCCAGTAATTCCTTTTCTATTGTAGAATAGTTCTTTTGTGCAGCATTGAACTTCTTAGAAAAGAAACTTACTGGGTGTTCCACACCTTCATTGTCTGTCTGTAGCAAGACGGCACCAGCCCCTACACCACTAGCATCTGTTGCCAGCTGAAAAGGCCTGTTAAAGTCTGGGGCCCTGAGTATCGGGTGAGTACACAGCAAATGCTTCACTAAATTAAAAGCCTTTTCACACTCAGGCGCCCACAAAAACTTTTTGTCTTTAGATAACAAATCTGTGAGAGGTGCCAACACCGTAGAGTAACCTTTTATAAAGCGTCTGTAGTAGCCTATCATACCCAAGAATCTCATGATCTGCTTCTTGGTGGTTGGGTGCGGAAATTTATTGATAGCCTGTACCTTGTTCTGAGGAGGGCACACCTGTCCCCTTCCCACTACAAACCCAAGGTACTGCACAGTGGCTTTTACGAAGTCACACTTTGCCAAATTTACTACCAGACTTGCTTCACTAAGTTTCCGGAACAAGGTCTCCAGGTGCTCACAATGGCTCTCAAAGTCGTCATCATAAATGATTACATCGTCCAAGTATACGGTGCAATTTGGAATGTCCTTGACAATTTCATTCATCAGGTTCTGAAACGTTGCTGGTGCATTCTTAAGTCCGTAGGGCATAACATTACACCGGTAAGTACTCCCGTCCACCACAAAACCACATACCTCTTTAGCACGCTCGGACAAAGGTACTTGCCAGTAACCTTTTACTAAATCTACTTTAGACAAAAACCGAGCATTACCAATTTTATCAACACTATCATCAACCCGAGGAAGAGGATATGGGTTAGTTGGAGTCAAACCGTTTAGCCTACGGAAATCAATACAGAAGCGTACCTTGCCATCTGGCTTAGGCTGCAGTGTTACGGGGGAAGTCCATTTAACGGTACCTTTCTCTATCAACCCTCTACCGAGCATATACTCCAACTCATCCCTCAGAGCGGGTAGTTTTATGGGGGGCACACGGTATGGGATTGACTTAAAGGGTAGATGGTGCCCCACGTCAACATCATGCATAGCCTGAGTAGTGAGGCCTGGATGTTCAGCGAATACAGTGGGGTATAAACCGAGCAACTGACGGATAGCTTCAAATTGCGGCTCAGGCAAATGGGCTATAGCCTCGTCAGCCCTTAGGCTCGAGTTCCCCGCCCACTGATCCGCTGAAACATGGTGATCCCAGCTATCCTCCTCTGAAGCTTGACTGTCCCCCTCTCCTTCTCCACCACGGCCGCAACAAGCCAACACAGGGACAGTGAGAGGCTCAGAGGGGCGCCTCACATACTCTTTTATCAGGTTCACGTGACATAACTGATTCTTCTTCCTCCTGTCTGGAGTGGCAACAAGGTAATCTAGGTCCGAAATTTTCTCCACAATTTTATAGGGTCCAGTATACTTCGCCGACAAGGGGTTACCCACCAAAGGCAACAAAATCAACACCTCCTGTCCCACAATGAACTCCCGGAGCTTCACTTTGCGATCATACCTGTCCTTCATTAAAGCTTGTGACCCTGTTAAATTCCGACCTGCCATCTCCAGACTCTTAAGCATGCGCTCACGGCTTTCAAACACATACTTCAACAAGGAACAAGGCGGCACAGTTCCTTCCCAAATTTCCCGCAGCATATTAAGGGGGCCCCTGACTCGGTGTCCAAAAATCAGCTCGTTTGGACTAAATCCCAGGCTCTCACCAGGCACTTCCCGAGCAGCAAACAGTACATACGGCAATCCAAGATCCCAATCTCTTCCGTTATCAGCACAATAACACCTGAGCATGCTTTTAAGGGTGGCATGCCACCGCTCAAGCACCCCTTGGCTCTCAGGGTGATACGCTGACGATACCACCGCCCGTATTCCATGCTGTTGCATTGTTTGCTTAAAGAGATTGGAGGTGAAATTGGACCCCTGATCAGACTGAATCTCCTCCGGGTACCCGTACCTTGAAAAGTACCACAACAAGTTACTGACTACCGTCTTAGCCATGCCGTTTTTCATGGGGTATGCATCGGGGTATCTAGTGGCAACATCCATGATGGTTAACAAAAATTTATTACCAGCCTTTGTGGGAGGGAGGGGACCAACCATGTCAACAACAATCTTACTAAAAGGTGGCCCAATTACAGGAATAGGGTGCAACGGAGCTTTAGGAATAACTTGGTTTGGTTTCCCGACCCGTTGACAAATATCACATGAGTTTATCCAGGACTGCACATGAGACTTCATCCCCGGCCACCAAAACAACTTCCCCAAAGCCGCCACCGTTTTTCTTACCCCCAAATGTCCTGCCAGCGGTGTGTCATGCGCCAAACTCAGTAGGCTATCCCTGCACTCCCGCGGCACCATCAACTGGTCCACTACCCCGGACCCCATCTTCCAGCTACGGTTAGGGTCTTGAAAACGCCGATACAGGATGCCATCTAAATAAAAAAAATCTCCCGGCTGTGCATCACCGTCCTCGTCGAGCTCCACAGCTCCATTAGCACACATTTGGAGCTCAGGGTCCTCCAGCTGCAACCGACGTATATCTGAGGGTGCCAAGCGATCTAACTGCTCCCGGAGCAATGCATGACCCTCCCCGATACTGAGCTGCTCCCTCTGTCTCTCTCGATGTTCATAACGTTGCTGTCGTGGAGACTCGTCATGCCCAGCCTCGTCACTCTCGATGACAGGCCCAGGGGCTACTCCAGAACTAAGTAATGGTGCTAATACTGAATCACCCAGGAGAGCCGCCGAGTCAAAACTCTTAAAACCAACTCCAGCTTTAGCCTCCTCCTGTTGATCGTTCCTCTGCTGGTCTGAAGACGGAGGACTAGGCGGTGACACTTTAGCTGCCCGAGCTCGGGTGACAGCACACGCCATGGGTTGTGCCTGGCACCGCTCGACCCACTCTCGCTCTTCCCTACTCACGTCGGCCGGCCTCTCGGCAACGACTAAGGGTAGAACCTCAGAAGCGGGCATTGCAAAGTCGTTGCCGAGAAGAAGGTCGACGCCCTCCACTGGCAGTTTCTCCACAATCCCAACATCCAATTCACGTGCCACACCATCCACCTCCAACTCCAACCGCACCAGCGGGTATGACCGAGTTGCATTAATACCCTGCACCACCACCACCCGAGCCGCATTTATAGGGTAGCCAGTCAAGTTTTTCATCAAAGTCTGGGAAGCACCTGTATCACGCAAGACCTCTACTCCATGCTTGCGCCCCGCCCACATCACGCAACCCCGTCCTCTATGGTCGCAAAAAACATCCTGAGCAGGGTTCGAGCCTCCCAGGTGCTTCTGCATTGGCTGTGCCTCAGCCTCTGACGAACTGCCCCGGGCAAACTCAGAAGGCTTCAGAGACACACCAATGTTGCAGGCCAAAGACACAGCTGCTGTAGGTGGTTTGCTAGGACAGACTCTTGCAAAGTGCCCCTTTTTATGACATTGATAACACTCTAACTCCCCTTTGGGCTTCCCTTGGTACTGGGAAGGGCCCGGCCCCTTCTTAAATGGGACGGTGCTAGTCTTGTGGTCAGTCTTGGTATCATAACTCTTGTACTTGTTTGCATAAGATATATTACTAACTCGGGGGGGTGGGGCGTCACGCCCCTTGTTACCTGCCTCACTACGCTGGGCAGACCCGCACCCACGAATTAATGATAGCCGGAGGTCAGCCATCTCAGCTGCCTCCTGTAGAGTTTTTGGATTCTTTTCTTTAATAGTTAAAGTCATTTCTGCACCTGTACACTTATAAAACTGCTCGAGCAGAAACAGCTCCGTCAACTGTTCGGCCGTCTCAGCTTTCTCAGAACGTGTCCAGTTTGTAAGTGCATCTTTTAAGTCCCGGGCATGCTCAAGAAAGGTCGCCTCCCTAGTCTTTGTAACACCCCGAAACTTCAATCGATATGTTTCTGGTTGCAACTCGTATGCCCGTAGGACAGCTCTCTTCAATTCTGGGTAGTCAATGCAAGACTCTAAAGGTAGTGCATCATAAGCCTTCAGACCCTTACCCGTAAGTCTTGAGGAGACTAGAGCTGCCCACTTCTCTTCAGGCCAATTATGCTCCCTACACTTCTTCTCAAAACGATTAAAAAATTCTGTGACTTCAGTTTCACTAAATGCCGGCACCAATTTGACTAAGTGATACAAGGACTGTTCTCTTACTTGGCCCTCCCGGCCCATCCGAATCCCTGTCGACTCTGCACGAGTCTTATCTAAGTCTATCTGAGCACAATATTTCTCGGAGTCGTATCTAAGCTCAGCCTCGTGCCTCCTAGTCTCATTCTCCTGCTTCCTAGACTCAGCCTCGATTGCATACTTCCTAGACTCAGCCTCGATTGCATACCTCCTAGACTCAGCCTCAATCTCCTTCTCCTGCTTCCTAGCCTCAATCTCAATTTTAGCAAGCTCGAGTTTAAATATCATATCAGGAGACAGGCCGGAAGAGGGAGCTGCCACTACTGAAGGAGGGGGGCAAAAACTGGGGAACCACCATACGCACCGCCCGAGGGCACTCCAATCTTCCAATGCTCATCCCTCTGTGGGAGAGTGCTAACCTCCGGCAACTGAGTGGACGGCACTGTGGGAGTCGAGTGAGAGGGGATCTGGGGAGGAACCCCCCCAAACGCCCTCTCCTCCGAAACCCCATGTCGCCCACGCAACACCCAGGAAATCAGCTCCCCCTTGGACATCCCTCCTACATTGGATAGACCCAAAACCTTGGCTATCAGGTGCAAGCCATAAACATTCACCCCAGTCAGCCTCTCCTCCGTCACATGGTACTGCTTACTCACAAAAAGTCTAGCATCCTCCTCACTAGTTACTAACGGCACCTCCTCAAATGGCATCTCTCGCTCCTCGTCAATACTAGGGCACGACATACTGAAGTTCACAAAAAATTCTCGAGACAAAAGTGTTAAACTCCCTTATGTAAGCACTAATTACTAAATTAACTGGAGTCTCTTAAATGCTCTCCTAATTGCCTTACAAAAAAAAATATTCTTCAATATGTACGCTAAAGTACGAACAAACAAATGTTGTACAATTCTGCAAAAAAAAATATACTGTTCACAAAATCCTAAGCAAGGTCGCCATTTGTTACGACCGGGCACTCGGGTACACTAGGGCTCTTACACAGGACTCGAGTATGGCTCGCTGCCACAACGGAAACACACGATCCCAACCCCAGAGTACTGCCAGCCGAACAAAAAACGCCACTACCCTCCAGAGTTCTATCTGCTATAACGGGGTATACAAGAACTCGGTACTAGCGTTTCACACAACAGACTAATAACAAGACGGGAGTTATCTAGTCTGGTCAACAATCAAACAAAGAAGAAAGTACTACAACACTAAAGAATAGTGTTGGCCGAAGCCGAAGTAATCCACCCTTGAACTAAGAACTTAAGAAGTCCTCCACCCTCTACTTCGGATCGGCACTATTACGTTACGTTAAACAATAGTCCTCGAGCATCAAGCAAGGAATCTTCTGATAAGTTAGATGCTTCTCGAATACTCATAAGAAGTAAGTATCGGATTTTGAACAGCAATTTAATGAATAACTCACTGGTAATTAAAGGCTTTAAATTGACATAAGAAGAATTATAAGAATAAACAATAGTAAATGGCAAACATTAAGAAGAAGTACTCCGACAATGCACTGGCAATAGCCTACTAAGATTGTGCTCGTGGGCCACTAATCTCTGAAGTAGCTAAGCGTGCCACACATGAAATCAATAGTGCTTAAACAATAATATACATAAGGAGAAGCTTCAATACTATGCTGTATCTGCTGGTCGAGCAAAGTCTAGCTGGGATATCTAAGGTTAAGAGACAATGGCTGAGCAAGCGGCTCGTAGCCTAGCGAGGTCCTTAAGACTGTGCGGCCAAATTACGGTAATTGACGGGATGCTCTCTTGAGAGATCCAGATCACTAGTATCTGGTTCTCTCCTGGCGATCCTCTCAAAGTCAAGCAAATGAGATAGCACAGTGTTGGGTGGCACAGGCAAAAGCCCTCACTCGCAACACAGTGCTAAACTCCCACGGTACACAGTCAGAAAGACCACCTAGGCGTTCCACGTCTCCGTTGCAATTGTACTGGTTCAACCGCAACCTAGTACTCATAGGAAATCACAACTCAGAAACCCTATCCCAGTCTAGCATTGCCTAAACCAGCAGAAAACAGGAACATGAATAATCGCACACAGGGAAATGCATATACGAGTGCAACAAACATCAATCAATCCTATTCTAGTTAACCCTTCCAAAAATAGGCTATCTAACAGGCACTTATCTCGTGAGAACTCAAGCGATAATACTTTGGCTGACTAAATCTGCACCAAAGGGGTCATGGAGGTTAAACAGGGACGAGAAGAGAAGAAGATAGGCTGTTCAGAGAGTAGAGAAAGTTCACATCAGTCGGAAGAATATGGATAGTTGCAAGGGATATGAGAAGTCGCTTTGCCTGATGAGTTCTGAAGAAATGGCGGCAAGAACCTCTCTTTTTATACTCGGCCCTCTAGCGGCATATCTCAAACTACTTAAGGACCGCCCACTGGCAATCATGACGTCATATTCTCTCTCAATCTGGGATCGACAAAGGATTTCCCACGCTCTGAGAGGGAGGAAGGGAGGAGGGAATTAGGCCTATCTGCCCGCGTGGCGCACTCACTGGTCCCCGTTACGTAATATCTCTCTCTCTCTCCTCTCATCATTACATATAAGTCCCACACACAATACTTATATCTAATGATATAAAATAGAACTCGTTGACTTAGAAGAAAACAAAATACATAATGATAATACTTATAGTACAACGGTTCACATAAACTGAGTTAGGAAACTCTACACAGACTACAGCCAAAGTTCCTGCCCTGACGATCCTAGCGAGAGTGGGGCCTGACTGGGCGTTCTGTACAGCATGCTCATACTCGACATGCGTCACAACAGTATATGCTGGCTCGCTACCGCTCGCTAGGAAAATATTGACACCTGGATGGGGGTAAACGTCTTAAAACAGTAGGCTGAATAGGGTCGAATGGATACAAGCTTAAGAGAGAGGGAGAGAACGAGAAAAAAAGCGAGGTGGGCTCCCTTAAGATCCAATCAATTTGACATCACAAGTTACATCGAGAATACAGACACAAAAAACACCCGTCATAGGTTCGGTTCCCTCTTTGATGAATCGTAGGTTTTCATTCCTAATCAACATTCCCAGACAATGATGCGAGGATCAATGGATCTTTTGGGGCTTGTCTGATCTGGCCGACTTTTGATAATACACAGGGAGGAGGAGGAGGTGGAGGTGGATGAGGGGGAAGATGGAGAGGTGGAGGAGGAGGAGGAGGGGGAAGATGAAGAGGTGGAGTAGGAGGAGGAGGAAGATGAAGAGGTGGAGTAGGAGGAGGAGTGGAGAGGTGGAGTAGGTGAAGGAGGGGGAAGATGAAGAGGTGGATGAGGGGGAAGATGAAAAAGTGAAGTAGGAGGAGGGGGAAGATGGAGAGGAGGAGGAGGGGGAAGATGGAGAGGAGGAGGAGGGGGAAGATGGAGAGGAGGAGGAGGGGGAAGATGGAGAGGTGGAGGAGGGGGAAGATGGAGAGGTGGAGTAGGAGGAGGGGGAAGATGGAGAGGTGGAGGGGGAAGATGGAGAGGTGGAGGAGGAGGAAGATGGAGGTGGAGTGGGAAGATGGAGAGGTGGAGTAGGAGGGGAAAGATGGAGAGGTGGAGGAGTACAAAGGAAATCAAGCAACAACAGGTCTAGTGACCCTTTTAGGCTGCTTGTCCTCCAAAACACTGAGGATCAAGTGTCCAAACAGTGGTTTAGAATGGGTAAGGGAACATTGGAAAGGGAACTAATGTCCGTGGCAGGATTAGGAAGTTAGTAGGGGACAGTTGGGTTAGTAACTGAGGGGAGGATAAAATAAAGTTATTCATTTACAAACGCAGTCAGTCGCGGGTTTGATGCGAGATATTTGTCTAGGCGAAGTTTAAATGAATCAACGGTGCTGCAGTCTATAACGTCTCGGGGAAACCCATTCCATAAGTTGACAACTCGATTGAAGATTTTTTTTTTTAGATTCGTGTGAGTTAAAAGATTTACCAATAATTTTGCACCCGTTTCCCCGCGTGTAATTAGATTGGTCGATAGTGAAGTACTTACTACAGTTCATATTGTCGATGCCTTTGATGATTTTGAACACTTGAATTAAGTCGCCTCTTAATCTGCGCTGGGTTAAAGGAAATAGATTTAATTCTCTAAGACGCTCCTCGTATGGTTTGTTCTTTAGCCTAGGTATCATTTTGGTAACTCTACGTTGAACTCGTTCTAGCTTGTCTATATCTTTTTGGTAATAAGGGCACCAGGATTGAACGCAGTATTCCAGAAGAGGGCGGACTAAGGAATTGTAAAGGGTTAGGATAACGTCTTTGGATTTATGCTCAAATTACCTGCCTATAAAGCCAATTATTTTGTTTGCCTTCTTAACAACTTCTGAACATTGTTTACTCGGTTTTAGGTTACTCGATATTGTTACTCCCAGATCGGTTTCTCTGTTTACATTCTTAAGCTGAGTGCCATTTATCAAATAGTTTGCTGTCTCATTTAGGTATCCGATATGTAGTACTTTACATTTATCCGCATTGAAACTCATTTGCCAAATTTGGGAGGGGGAAGATGGAGAGGTGGAGTAGGAGGAGGAGGGGGAAGATGGAGAGGTGGAGTAGGAGGAGGAAGGGGAAGATGGAGAGGTGGAGGAGGAGGGGGAAGATAGAGAGGCGGAGGAGGGGGAAGATGGAGAGGTGGAGTAGGAGGAAGAGGGGGAAGATGAAGAGGTGGAGTAGGAGGAGGGGGAAGATGGAGAGGTGGAAGAGGAGGAGGAGGGGGAAGATGAAGAGGTGGAGTAGGAGGAGGAGGGGGAAGATGGAGAGGTGGAAGAGGGGGAAGATGGAGAGGTGGAGGAGGAGGAGGAGGAGGAAGAGGATATAATGCTGAAGAAGAGGCTCAACAACAATAAACAAGAAGAGAGAGAGTAATAGGGGGAAGAACATTATATGGAAAAAGATAGATAGATAGATAGATAGATAGATAGATAGAGAGAGAGAGAGAGAGAGAGAGAGAGAGAGAGAGAGAGAGAGAGAGAGAGAGAGAGAGAGTACAAAGGAGTACAAAGGAGTACAAAGGAAATCAAGCAACAACAGATCTAGTGACCCTTCTAGGCTGCTTGTCCTCCAAAACACTGAGGATCAAGTGTCCAAACAGTGGTTTAGAGTGGGTAAGGGAACATTGGAAAGGGAACTACTGCCCTGCCACTAACGTGGCAGGACTAGGAAGTTAGTAGGGGACATATGGGTTAGTAACTGAGGGGAGGATAAAGTTATTCATTTACAAACGCAGTCAGTCGCGGGTTTGATGCGAGATATTTGTCTAGGCGGAATTTAAATGAATCAACGGTGCTGCAGTCTATAACGTTTCGGGGAAGCCCATTCCACAAGTTGACAACTCGATTGAAGAAGAAATTCTTAGATTCGTGCGAGTTAAAAGATTTACCAATAATTTTGCAACCGTTTCCCCGTGTGTAATTAGATTGGTCGATAGTGAAGTACTTACTACAGTTCATATTGTCGATGCCTTTGATGATTTTGAACACTTGAATTAAGTCGCCTCTTAATCTGCGCTGGGTTAAAGGAAATAGATTTAATTCTCTAAGACGCTCTTCGTATGGTTTGTTCTTTAGGCTAGGTATCATTTTGGTAACTCTACGTTGAACTCGTTCTAGCTTGTTTATATCTTTTTGGTAATAAGGGCACCAGGATTGAACGCAGTATTCCAGAAGAGGGCGGACTAAGGAATTGTAAAGGGTTAGGATAACTTCTTTGGATTTATGCTCAAATGACCTGCCTATAAAGCCAATTATTTTGTTTGCCTTCTTAACAACTTCTGAACATTGTTGACTCGGTTTTAGGTTACTCGATATTGTTACTCCCAGATCAGTTTCTCTGTTTACATTCTTAAGCTGAGTGCCATTCATCGAATAGTTTGCTTTCTCATTTAGGTATCCGACATGTAGTACTTTACATTTATCCGCATTGAAACTCATTTGCCAAATTTGGGCCCAACATGACAATTTATCTAGATTGTGTTGCATATCGTCAACTTGTTCTTTTGAGAGTACGCTATTTGCAATTTTTGTATCGTCAGCAAATTTTGAGATTGTGCAGGTGAGACCCTCATCTATGTCGTTGATGTAAATTAGAAAGAGAATTGGTCCTAGTACCGATCCCTGGGGTACCCCGCTACTTACATTGGTCCATTTAGATGCCTTACCGTTTATGACTACTCTTTGCTTTCTGTTGTTGAGCCAATTTTCTATCCATTTCAACACACCGTCTTGTATTCCATGCGCTTTTAGTTTTAGCAGTAAACGTTTGTGGGGAACTTTGTCAAAGGCCTTTTGAAAATCAAGGTATATAATATCTACAGCTTTACTCTCATCGTAGAGGTTGAGGATATCGTGGAAGAAGTCTAAGAGGTTTGTTAAACAGGAACGTTTTTTACGAAAGCCGTGTTGAGTATCTTTAAGTATGTTATTTTCCTCTAAGTGATTTACGAGTCTGTCTCGTATGACCGTTTCTAGCATTTTACATACAACTGAGGTTAAGCTAATTGGACGATAGTTACTGGGTAGAGATTTGCTGCCTTTTTTGAATATCGGTGTTACGTTGGCTAGCTTCCACTGATCAGGCATAGTTCCAGACTGCAAGGATTTATTGAATAGTAATGTCAGTGGTTTGGAGAGCTCATTCTTAGCTTCCTTTAGAACTCTAGGCGAGATTGTATCAGGTCCTGGCGTTTTATTTACTTTGAGTTTATCTAAACAATTCAATACTTCTCTCTCTGTAACGGTGATATTGCTTAGAACATCTGAATTATCAATCTGAATCGGCGATGGTGTAGGGATATCACTGAGGTCTTCGGTTGTAAAAACTGATGCAAAGAAGGTATTGAGGGCATTACTCATTTGTACTTCGTCTTTGGTGTATTCTCCTTTTTCATCGACTAACGGTCCAACAGTTGAAGTAACTACTTTTTTCTTTCTGATATAACTATAGAATTCTTTCGGGTTTGTTTTACTTTGATTCGCAATATGTAACTCTAAGGTCTTTTTACTTTGCTTAATTAACTTTTTGGCTTTGCGTCGTAGCTCTACAAATTTCACCCGTTCTTCGTCATTTTGTGAGGCTTTTAATCTATCATTAGCAAATTTTTTAGCAAGCAGGCAGTTTGAAATATCTTTATTCCACCATTTGGGCTTATTATTATGGCCTGGACGCCGTATTTTCGATGGTATGCAGTCTTGCACTGCTTTTAGGTAAGTGGTTTCGAATAACTTCCAAGATGTATTTATGTCGTTATTGTTAATTAAAAAGCTCCAGTCAGTTTCTTTAAACATAGCTCTAAGTTTATGGAAGTTTGCTTTCTTGAAATTAGGGACTTTTTCGATGCTACTATTTGGTTCGTTACTAGTAAACTTTAAAGTGAAAGTTATCGTACGATGGTCGCTGTTACTGAATTCATCACCAACATTCAAATTCTCTATCAATTCTTCTTTTGTTGCAAGTACAATGTCAAGAACGTTATTACCACGGGTCGGCGTTCGAACAAATTGATAAAGCGAACTCTCTTGCAAGTTCGTATACAAGTCATGTCCGGAGTGTGAAGTAAGAGTATCGCCCCACTTGGTCACAGGTAAATTAAAGTCGCCAAAAATTACGGTATCTTGTGAGTTACTTACATCTGCAATTTGTTCGTAAATTTCTCGGTCAGTTTGCACTGATTGAGCTGGAGGTCTGTATATTAACGCAAGTATTATTTGTGTACCTTTATTATTCTTTATTAGCACAAAAGATGTGTCGACGTTCACAATTTGAGGTTTTGACACGAGGGTCGGGTTAAGACTTTCTTTGATATAAAATAAAACGCCACCTCCATTTTTATTTATTCGGCTGTTCTCAAACATTACATAACCGGGAAGTGAATACTCTGCTAAAAAGTCTCTATCTTCTGTATTGAGCCAAGATTCTGTTATGCCAATCACATCATAATTTTCTGTAAACACTAGTTCCTCTAAATCTGAAAATTTATTGCGTATGCTACGAGCGTTTGCATAGAAAACCTTTAAAGTTGCGGTTTTAGAACTCGCATTACGTTCTTTCATCGAATTTTTGGTTCTGGTCGGATCTACATTTACATTCATGGCTGTCCTCGGTCCTCGGTCGTTATCCCTGACGGTTTTGAATTTGGGTCGTGTTGGTGGAGATTTATCCAAATTCGCGGTTCTTGACGGATTAGTATTTAATTCCTTTGTAGGTTGCCGTCCTCGCTGTCTTCGGTCCTCCTTCCTGGTTGTCCTGTGCTGAGTCGATTTCTTCTCCGAAAATCCTTCACCGCATCGTTGAGAAGACGCCCAAAACGTGCTGCTCCCACCTGGTTCAGATGAACTCCATCGTCCGAAAACAAATAGTCATCGTAGTAGAAATTGTCCCAGGTGTCGACGAATCCCACGTTCTCCTTCCTGCAGAGGTTTGCTAGACAACGATTTGTGCTGGTGGCTATGTTGTAAAATCGGCTCTCTACACCGAGCCGGGGAACGATTCCTGAGACGATGATCCTTGATGACTTCTCCTTAAACGACTTGATCAGCTGCTGGTACTTTAAAAGCAAATCTTCCGACCGGGTTCGCTGCACATCGTTGGATCCAACGTGGATGACGTACATTGTATTAGCAGGGGCCAGCTTTGATACTTCGTCAACTGCTGCAACTACGTCATCCACACCACCACCAGGGATACAAAAACGCTTCCTGGTCTTAGGTGCCCTGGCGCAAAACTCTGTGAGCTGACCACGTATCATCGAGTCTCCCACGAGCCGGACTTCTTCTATTTCCTCTTCGTCATCTGAGTCTGCGAGTATCTGGAAACGGTTTTGACACTCGGTAATCGGTATGTGTTTCCTGGTCTTGGGGCAAACGTTGTTCCTCACGACACGGAAGTTGTCTTGAGGGGGAAGAGAGTCACTATTTGTATCTTGAGTATCGGATACATCAGCTGAAGTGGCTACTGTAGGCGTTGAATTGTTGGCAGTTGACGTTGGGGCGTTGGTGGCTGCTGGAGTTGCGGTGACAATTGAAGTTTGTGGTACTCCAACGTTGAGTGTTACAAACTCTTGGAGTGATTCCAGCTTCATGGTGAGGACGTTGATCTTGTTGTAGGCTTCGTCTACATCTCTTCGTCTACATCTTCGTCTTCGTCTCTCTTCGTCTAGAGAGAGAGAGAGAGAGAGAGAGAGAGAGAGAGATAGAGATAGATAGATAGATAGATAGATAGATAGATAGATAGAGAGAGAGAGAGAGAGAGAGATAGATAGATAGATAGATAGATAGATAGATAGATAGATAGATATAGATAGATAGATAGAGATATAGATAGATAGATAGATAGATATAGATAGATAGATAGATATAGATAGATAGATAGATATAGATAGATAGATAGATAGATTAGATAGATAGATAGAGAGAGAGAGAGAGAGAGAGAGCGAGAAAGCAAGACCAGAATGAAACTCATGAACTGAAAGACAAGATTGAGTCAGGATATCTGATGCAATATGGAATTTTGCAGGAGTAAGAGTAATATTAAAGTGAGCTGACTCGAATGTCGCAAGGATGAGAAGAGGAAATGTGGATATAAATATTGAATTCTCATTTCTACCTATTTATATTTTTCTATGCATTTTTATCAATCAGTCTACTTAGCCCCCTCCATTCCTCTCTCTCTCTCTGTATATATATATATATATATATATATATATATATAATTATATATACCGGTAAATATATATATATTTTTCTATGTGGGTGAGGGAGACAAAAGGCAGAACTGCCTGCATCGAGTGCCTCCCCCAGAGTTGAAAGAGTGACAGGGAAAACATCAAGGGACGTTTGAACCCAAATGCCTGCACACACTGAGTTTGAAGCAATTTAAATCATAGGAAGAGGGAAAGACGGATTGTGGGAGAGAGTTCCAGAGCTCAGCAGTTGAATAGAAGAAATTCTGAGAATAACTTTTCCCCCTTGGGTTGGAGAGTTGCACAGAGTAGGGGTGGGATTGTGTTGCAAGACGAGTACTACGTACCCTACATAGAGGAGGTGGTGTACACTGGGAAAGCTCTGAGGAACATTGATTATATATATATACAGTATAGTGTGTGTGTGTGTGTGTGTGTGTCTTTGCAGCTATGGCCCATGTAACCAATGAACTGAGAATAAATGGGCAAAGTAAAAGGTTCAGTTTATGGAGGGAGAGCGGTGGGTTATAGAGGGGGGGGGAAAGGTGGGTTATAGAGGGGGGGGGGGGAAAGGGGGGTTATAGAGGGGGGGAAAGGGGGGTTATAAGGGGGGGGTTATAGAGGGGGGGGGAAAGGTGGGTTATAGAGGGGGGGGGGGGGAAAGGGGGGTTATAGAGGGGGGGAAAGGGGGGTTATAAGGGGGGGGGGGGTTATAGAGGGGGGGGAGGTTATAGAGTGGGGGGGGGGGGGGGTGGAGTGGTGGGGAGGGGAGGATGTGGTATAGGAAGATACTACTACTTTCTATGGGTCACCAAATTTGGAGAAATTTCCCGGCACTGGCAGGTTATTGGAAGGGTTCTTTTTACACACGTTGAAATACCGTGCCTTCCAGAAGGCTTTAAATCGATATTTTTTGCGTTTTGCTGTTTGATAAATTATCGT
Source organism: Lithodes maja (assembly GCA_037953745.1). NCBI lineage: Eukaryota > Metazoa > Arthropoda > Malacostraca > Decapoda > Lithodidae > Lithodes > Lithodes maja. The sequence goes on along the minus strand of JBAKBP010031068.1, from coordinate 5,255 downwards.
ATCAATTCTTCAAACGAGACACCAACATTGTTTTGGTTGCTCTCTCAATTTCCCCGTGGCGATTAATTGAATAATGAAAGTATAATAAAACCACATAAATATTCAATGGATCCCCACGAGAAGATACAAAAAGCTACAGAGAAGTTTACGAAGACTATTTAAGGGGGGATGGGCAGGTTTTCTGGACCACTTTCTCCCTCGTGTTTAGCCCCATTAGTTTTCAGATGTTAAGATGTTTGCCCCATTAGTTAGTCGACTTTAAGACCTTTCGCCCCCTTTCTTCGTCAATATTTAGACCTTTCGTGCTATTTAGGTGTCGATTTTTTTCCCTGGCGAACGATAGTGAGCCTGTAATGTTAGAAGAACCGGCCTTTGGCCGGGCCATTTTTCTACCGAAAAATGTACAAATTAATCTAGAAGGGGGATCTAATGGATGTTTTTTTTAATTTGATGGGAGGTCTAGGGAGGAAACTAGAAAAATAATGAATACATGCAAAAATCGCCCAAATAGTGAACCATCCCCCGTAAAGTATTTGTTCCAGACATCACCATACGCTACTAGGCCCTGGTGGCCTATTTCTGTTTAAATAAAAATAACATTGTTTTCGGTTCGGCTATCACTGCGTATACAAATTTAATTTTGTTTTGTTTTAATTTTCGGTTAGGCTATCACCGCTGATAACCTATTTGTGCGTATTTCAACATTTTTGTTTTCCGTTAGGCCTATTTAAGTAAGTGAAGTGACCTGAAGGGAGTGAAGTGTTTTTAAAGTGAGATAAGTGTTTTTAAAGTGAGTTTAGTGTTTTTAAAGTGAGTTAAGTGTTTTTAAGTGAGTGAAGTGATCTGAAGAAAGTGATCGTCACCATGCCTCGTGCCTGTACGAACTGCGCCGGTAGGTTTGGTGCTTCGATGTTTGCTCCTGCCGATCCACAAGTCTGCCGACTCTGCCAGCAACGAGAGGATTTGACAGCAAAATTGGATGAAGCCCACAACAAGATCAACGCCCTCACCAGGAAGCTGGAATCACTCCAAGAGTTTGTAACACTCAACGTTGGAGTATCACTAACTCCAATTGTTTCAACTCCAGCATCCACCACCGCCCCAACGTCATCTGCCAACAATCCAACACCTGCAGCAGATGCTTCTGACGAACCTGAGCCGACATCAAACCAGGACAGCCGGCCTGTTCACCTTAGTCTCTCCCCCACTCCTCGTGCAAGAAGCCTGCTAGCACGAACAGTACCAACCTCTCGCCCACGTTCTAACCACTCCTCTCCCCGACGCAGACCCGCCACCACAGGTTTCTGGATTTACACCAGTGAGGAACGGTGCACGGCCAACGCAGAAAAGGTCTCATCTACCAGTCACAATGTCAAACAGATTTGAGATATTGGTAGAGATGGAAGACGAACCAGAAGAGACCAGGCTCGTTGGGGATTCCATCCTACGAGGACAGGTCGAAGAGTTCTGCGACAGAGTCCCAAATCGACGAAAAAGATTTTGCATCCCAGGAGCTGGACTGGACGACATTGTGGAAGCCTTCGAAGATACCACAAAAGATGCAAATGAAAATACCCTTTTTGTCATCCATGCTGGTTCAAATGACGTCATGCGCACCAGATCCGAAGAGTTGATGGAGAAATATCGCAAGGTGATCCAGCACTACAAAAACAAGTCAAGGAATATCATCATCTCAGGCATTCTCCCCAAGATCGACGCCCTGACAAATTCTACGGCAAGGCCTTCAGCACAAATAGCCGACTAAAATATTTGTGTCTGAGGGAAGATGTTGAATTCATCAACCTCTGGGACAACTTCTACAACCAGCCTACTCTGTTCCGCAAGGATGGCACTCATCTAAACCCTGTGGGTTCAGCACGCATGGGTCGTCGCATGGGTCGTCTCCTACACGAAGCAGTCTGCAGCCATGGATCAAAAAACGCCATCCGAGAAGAAGCAGCAGTGACATAAATCATCCAACGCCAAGCAAAAAACAGAGGCAACCGAGGACCACCAGCGATAAGGACCGAAGACAGCGAGGACCGAGGACAGCCATGAACATAAATGTAGATCCGACAAGAACCAAAAATATTATTAAAGAGCGTTCCGTGAGTTCTAAAATAACAAATTTAAAGGTTTTCTATGCAAACGCTCGTAGCATACGCAATAAATTTTCAGATTTAGAGGAGCTAGTGTTAACAGAAAATTATGATGTGATTGGCATAACAGAATCTTGGCTCAATACAGAAGATAGAGACTTTTTAGCAGAGTATTATTCACTTCCCGGTTATGTAATGTTTGAGAAAAGCCGAATAAATCGAAATGGAGGTGGCGTTTTACTTTATATCAAAGAAAGGCTTAACCCTACCTCTTGTCAAAACCTCAAATTGTGAACGTCGACACATCTTTTGTGCTAATAAAGAATAATAAAGGTACAAAAATAATACTTTCGTTAATATACAGACCTCCAGCTCAATCAGTGCAAACTGACCGAGAAATTTACGAACAAATTGCAGATGTAAGTAACTCACAAGATACCGTAATTTTTGGCGACTTTAATTTACCTGTCAAGTTGTTAAGAAGGCAGGCAGTTCATTTGAGCATAAATCCAAAGAAGTTATCCTAACCCTTTACAATTCCTTAGTCCGCCCTCTTCTGGAATACTGCGTTCAATCCTGGTGCCCTTATTACCAAAAAGATATAAACAAGCTAGAACGAGTTCAACGTAGAGTTACCAAAATGATACCTAGCCTAAAGAACAAACCATATGAAGAGCGTCTTAGAGAATAAATCTATTTCCTTTGACCCAGCGCAGATTAAGAGGTGACTTAGTTCAACTGTTCAAAATCATCAAAGGCATCGACAATATGGACTGTAGTAAGTACTTCACTATCGACCAATCTAATTACACGCGGGGAAACGGTTGCAAAATTATTGGTAAATCTTTTAACTCACACGAGTCTAAGAATTTCTTCTTCAATCGAGTTGTCAACTTGTGGAATGGGCTTCCCCGAAACGAAACGTTATAGACTGCATCACCGTTGATTCATTTAAACTCCGCACAGACAAATATCTCGCATCGAACACGCGACTGACTGCGTTTGTAGATGAATAACTTTATTTTATCCCCCCCTCAGTTGCTAACCCATCTGTCCCCTACTAACTTCCTAATCCTGCCACGGACATCAGTTCCAGGACAGTAATTCCCTTTCCAATGTTCCCTTACCCACTCTAAACCACTGTTTGGACACTTGATCCTCAGTGTTTTGGAGGACAAGCAACCTAGAAGGGTCACTAGATCTGTTGTTGCTTGCCTTTGTACTCCTTTGTACTCAGAATGTCATCCTCAATTATCTCTTATGGAGGGGAATTAGGAGTACACATCACAAAACACTTAAAACTGCCAGACGAATAAAAGGAGATATTATGTTTTAGCCTTTTCATATTTATTGTTCAAACATTATATATATATATATATATATATATATATATATATATATATATATATATATATATACCATTTACACTGTATATTCACCACAACTATTCCAGCAGACCTTATTTCTCTTGTACCGATACTATGCTTTCCTTAGATTTACATATAGATTACCTTTTGCCCTCAACCCTCTCGTTAACCCCCTCTCCCTCTCTCTCTCTCTCTCTCAAGACGTATATTGCCATATTAGCCAGACATATAACTATATGTAAATCTACCTCGCCACCTCTTAGAGTTTAACAGTAGTTACTGGAATGTGTAATACATATTTGTGTTGATGCATGTACATTATATTTGTGCATATTCTTAATTACCGGACTGGATCAAGTAACGCATAACTATCTGATGTACAATATTGTTCTAGGTTAGCTTTAGGACCAGATAAATTTGAACAACTCTCTAGGCTTGATTGGGGGTTTGTTGGTGTCTATTGAGGCGTATATTTTAAATTAGAGGGCATTATTTGTTAAATAATCATAACCAACTATAACACTTATAAATAAATACCGCTAAACTCGAGAAAAATGTCGGATGAGCTATTGTAAAGTCATCTACCTAACCGCGAACCTTCATCACGTCTGGTTGGCAATATGGCTGTTAATATGAATAGTTATATATATATATATATATATATATATATATATATATATATATATATATACTGTATATTACAGTCAGACTGTGAAACTAGGCATTTTATGAAATGACTAAGCATTTCAGTCAATCTGTGAAATGACTGGTTACTAACAGGTTACTAACCTAACTTAGGTTAGGGTAAGTTATATTGATCTCCACCTATTATTTATGAAGTGAAACAAACTGTTCACACAATGACACACCTCAATCCGCTTTTCACGAGCTTGAAGGCAACTATGGGGTTTGCCCTACCTACCTAACCTAACCTGAACTACCTAACCTAACCTGAACTACCTAACCTAACCTGAACTACCTAACCTTACCTAACCTAACCTTACCTTACCTAACCTAACCTAACCTAACCTGTTAGTAACCAGTCATTTCACAGATTGACTGAAATGCTTAGTCATTTCATGAAATAACTACGTTTCACAGTTTGACTGTAATATATATATATATATATATATATACTGTCTATATATATATATATATATATATATATATATATATATATATACAGTATATATATATCAGGCAGGGGAAGTGGTGGTGGACAGGAGTGAATGGAGAATGCTTGTGAATAGTTGAGTGAACACGTGGTCATTTGGAGTAAGGGGTCGGGCGCAAGTTGGACTAGATAATAGTCCATCAGGCGCCTGGCCCGGGGAGACTATTAATATGAAGGGTGTGCCTGGAAGTGTGGTGGGAGGGCTTGTGGCTTTGGCTCCGCTGCATGTCTGCCTGCCGAGATCGGAACCTCTCCGGGTGGTCAGGGGCCAGGGGAGTGCTGGAGCAACCTTGGTAACCCTGGTCTCTGGGTCTTCTCCTGGGTGACCTGGATGTGTGAGAGTTTGTGTTTTTTATCTGTGTTTATTTTTTGTTTTATGTTGTTTTTGTGTTTTCCCTGTTCTTGCTCTGTCTTGAGTCGGCTACCCCCAAAATGGGGATTGGGCCTGAGCATATAGATAGATAGATAGATAGATAGATAGATAGATAGAGATATATATAGGGGAGGTGTGGTGGAGTGGTCTTGCCACTGGCCTGGTAATCCAAAGGTCCCGGGTTCAAATCCCGATGTATCAATGGGAAGATATTATTGGGATGGAATTTGTGCTGTACCTAG
>JBAKBP010031067.1:0-24911 GCA_037953745.1 Lithodes maja | reverse complement strand
GCCTACAGTCAGATGGGTACGGTACTTTAAATACCCCTTAACCCACTCATGCCTACAGTCAGATGGGTACGGTACTTTAAATACCCCTTAACCCACTCATGCCTACAGTCAGATGGGTACGGTACTTTAAATACCCCTTAACCCACTCATGCCTACAGTCAGATGGGTACGGTACTTTAAATACCCCTTAACCCACTCATGCCTACAGTCAGATGGGTACGGTACTTTAAATACCCCTTAACCCACTCATGCCTACAGTCAGATGGGTACGGTACTTTAAATACCCCTTAACCCACTCATGCCTACAGTCAGATGGGTACGGTACTTTAAATACCCCTTAACCCACTCATGCCTACAGTCAGATGGGTACGGTACTTTAAATACCCCTTAACCCACTCATGCCTACAGTCAGATGGGTACGGTACTTTAAATACCCCTTAACCCACTCATGCCTACAGTCAGATGGGTACGGTACTTTAAATACCCCTTAACCCACTCATGCCTACAGTCAGATGGGTACGGTACTTTAAATACCCCTTAACCCACTCATGCCTACAGTCAGATGGGTACGGTACTTTAAATACCCCTTAACCCACTCATGCCTACAGTCAGATGGGTACGGTACTTTAAATACCCCTTAACCCACTCATGCCTACAGTCAGATGGGTACGGTACTTTAAATACCCCTTAACCCACTCATGCCTACAGTCAGATGGGTACGGTACTTTAAATATCCCTTAACCCACTCATGCCTACAGATTTGGCCAAGGCTAAGTCAAACCGTGTGACTGCAGCAACAATACAGTCCTCCCTCAACCAATCCTGTCTCCCACGGCACCCATAATTTGATCCCTCCCCACTATCGGGGGGAGTGTGCTGGATAATGGGGAGAAAGTAAAATCCCACGGTTCCTGCTATATACTGTATATCCACTATATAGAATTGTAAAGTATCTAATATATACAGGACTGTATATATATATATATATATATATATATATATATATATATATTATATATATATATATATTACTGTTAGAATCGCTGTTGGGCAGGTCATTATGTCTTTACCTTAAATTCTTAAATATATCTCGATAGGATACTGATATTCTATTTTTTATTAATTTCACCACAACACCAAACACCTCCAATGAAATTAATGAAAGCATATAATTATGTGATCCACTTTGTAAAATATAAAGACTTCGTAAGTTTCTGCTTTTGAAAAAAAAAAAATTAACTTACCTTAACCAATTGCTAATCCATCTTGAATACTTATGTTACCGTATAGTGTTAAGATAAAATACAGGTAGGCTTACTGTACTTCAGGCTTGTAATAGATGGTCAATTAATCCTGGCTTCTCTCACGGCTATATCACTTACCTGTAAAGGGGAAAACAATGATGGTTTTAGTATAACTGCAGAATAACAGTAACAGTAATTACACAATGTTAGGGGTTATGTACTGTAGGACAAAGTTGGTTATAATATTAAGGGGGGATGGGCGTATTTATATCCTCGTTTATGTATATTTTTCCTATACTTTTTTTAGTTTCCTCCCTTGACCTTATAAAAATACCCGCCCAAAACCCTCCTTCAAGATAAATTTGTACAATTTTCGATACAAAAATGTCCCGGCCGAAGGCCGATTCCTCTTAAATTACAGGCTCGTTATAGCTCGCCAGGAAAAAATCGACTCCTAATGACACGAAAAGTCTTAATATTGACAACGAAATGGGACGAAAGGTCAGATAATCGCCAAAGTAAATGGCCGAACGTCTAAAATTTGAAAACTAATAGGGTTAAACATGAGGAAGAAGGAGGACCAAAAAAACAAACCACCCATCTTCCCTTAATGAACACACTACACTATCCACTTTGAGGGAGAATGTCACTGTCATATACAAATAGATTATTCTATATTATACAGTATATCTTGGGAAAGTAAAATATTGACTTAAGTCTGTGTGTGTGTGTGTGTGTGTGTGTGTGTGTGTGTGTGTGTGTGTGTGTGTGTGTGTGTGTGTGTGTGTGTTCTCTACATATACAGGAGTGAGCCTACAGCCACCCATTGTGCTGTAAACAAAAATGCTACTTCATCCGATCTATCTTTCCTGCACACCGGTATGTCAGCCATTGATCTGAAGGCCGATCATAGAATAAAATACCCAGTTATATTCAGCTCTATAGGTCAAGGGTTTCAGAGCTAGGAGACATACTGTACACTTCATTATACAAAAAAAAAAAAAAATTATACTCCCACATCGACAAAGCTATTACCTTTACCTTTACCTCTCTCTCTCTCTCTCTCTGTCTCTCTCTCTCTCTCTCTCTCTCTCTCTCTAACAAAAACAATGACAGTGTTTTAATTAACCCTATATATAATGATAGCTACCTTGGATGAAGCGTAACTAATCATATTTTAATTGCCGTGCACCTGCTCTCGTCAACATTAAAACACTGTTGTAGGCCCGTGAAAATAATACCCTACATTTATTAAAATCACGGCCCACTGCATTTAACCCATCTGATCCTAGGTGGAGCTTTATGGATCCTCCTTGTTTCACTCGATTAGTTTGTCGGTTTAAAGACGTTTCACTCCATTGGTTTGATAATAAGAAGTTTCGCCTAATTCTAGTGTCGATTTTGTTTTTCAGGGCAAACGATAGCAAACCTGGAACATCCGAGAAATCGGCCTTTGGCCAGAATTGTTTTCTACCGAAATATTTACAGATTTAACTTGAAGGGGGTGTGGAGGGCGTTTTGTTCTTTTTCTTTTAATATTAGTTTTATTAATCTCACCACCACACCCCCAATGAAATTAATTAAAGTATATATGATCCACCGGGATTCGAACCCGGGTTATCACACACATATTTTTGCCACCTTAACCATTACACCACCAGGACGGTTAAAGGTTTATGCACACGCCTACGACTTATTATCCATTCTCGAATACTGGATATTAATCTAATCATGTTCATATTCCCAACCGCACTATGGTAGCCTACTGTTTAAGTGAGAGGAAAGAATATTCATGGGGCACAGATCATATAGACCGGCCTCTCGAAGAAATATCCCTAAACCTACTAATAATATTAGTTTTATTAATCTCACCACCACACCCCCAATGAAATTAATTAAATGAGATTGTGGGGGGGGGGGGGGTCTGAGGATACGATTGTGTTCTTAGTCTAGAAGAAAAACTAAACATATGTAGCTTGAAAACTAAACATATGTAGCTTGAAAACTAAACATATGTAGCTTGAAAACTAAACATATGTAGCTTGAAAACTAAACATATGTAGCTTGAAAACTAAACATATGTAGCTTGAAAACTAAACATATGTAGCTTGAAAACTAAACATATGTAGCTTGAAAACTAAACATATGTAGCTTGAAAACTAAACATATGTAGCTTGAAAACTAAACATATGTAGCTTGAAAACTAAACATGTAGCTTGAAAACTAAACATATGTAGCTTGAAAACTAAACATATGTAGCTTGAAAACTAAACATATGTAGCTTGAAAACTAAACATATGTAGCTTGAAAACTAAACATATGTAGCTTGAAAACTAAACATATGTAGCTTGAAAACTAAACATATGTAGCTTGAAAACTAAACATATGTAGCTTGAAAACTAAACATATGTAGCTTGAAAACTAAACATATGTAAGCTTGAAAAACTAAACATATGTAGCTTGAAAACTAAACATATGTAGCTTGAAAACTAAACATATGTAGCTTGAAAACTAAACATATGTAGCTTGAAAACTAAACATATGTAGCTTGAAAACTAAACATATGTAGCTTGAAAACTAAACATATGTAGCTTGAAAACTAAACATATGTAGCTTGAAAACTAAACATATGTAGCTTGAAAACTAAACATATGTAGCTTGAAAACTAAACATATGTAGCTCGAAAATATCCACACCATCAAAACCCTCAATATTAATAACAGAAAAACTAAACATATGTAGCTTGAAAACTAAACATATGTAGCTTGAAAACTAAACATATGTAGCTTGAAAACTAAACATATGTAGCTCGAAAATATCCACACCATCAAAACCCTCAATATTAATAACAGAAAAACTAAACATATGTAGCTTGAAAACTAAACATATGTAGCTTGAAAACTAAACATATGTAGCTTGAAAACTAAACATATGTAGCTTGAAAACTAAACATATGTAGCTTGAAAACTAAACATATGTAGCTTGAAAACTAAACATATGTAGCTCGAAAATATCCACACCATCAAAACCCTCAATATTAATAAAAGAAAAACTAAACATATGTAGCTTGAAAACTAAACATATGTAGCTTGAAAACTAAACATATGTAGCTTGAAAACTAAACATATGTAGCTCGAAAATATCCACACCATCAAAACCCTCAATATTAATAACAGAAAAACTAAACATATGTAGCTTGAAAATATCCACACCATCAAAACCCTCAATATTAATAACAGAAAAACTAAACATATGTAGCTTGAAAACTAAACATATGTAGCTTGAAAACTAAACATATGTAGCTCGAAAATATCCACACCATCAAAACCCTCAATATTAATAACAGAAAAACTAAACATATGTAGCTTGAAAACTAAACATATGTAGCTTGAAAACTAAACATATGTAGCTTGAAAACTAAACATATGTAGCTCGAAAATATCCACACCATCAAAACCCTCAATATTAATAACAGAAAAACTAAACATATGTAGCTTGAAAACTAAACATATGTAGCTTGAAAACTAAACATATGTAGCTTGAAAACTAAACATATGTAGCTTGAAAACTAAACATATGTAGCTTGAAAACTAAACATATGTAGCTTGAAAACTAAACATATGTAGCTTGAAAACTAAACATATGTAGCTCGAAAATATCCACACCATCAAAACCCTCAATATTAATAAAAGAAAAACTAAACATATGTAGCTTGAAAACTAAACATATGTAGCTTGAAAACTAAACATATGTAGCTTGAAAACTAAACATATGTAGCTCGAAAATATCCACACCATCAAAACCCTCAATATTAATAACAGAAAAACTAAACATATGTAGCTTGAAAATATCCACACCATCAAAACCCTCAATATTAATAACAGAAAAACTAAACATATGTAGCTTGAAAACTAAACATATGTAGCTTGAAAACTAAACATATGTAGCTCGAAAATATCCACACCATCAAAACCCTCAATATTAATAACAGAAAAACTAAACATATGTAGCTTGAAAACTAAACATATGTAGCTTGAAAACTAAACATATGTAGCTTGAAAACTAAACATATGTAGCTCGAAAATATCCACACCATCAAAACCCTCAATATTAATAACAGAAAAACTAAACATATGTAGCTTGAAAACTAAACATATGTAGCTTGAAAACTAAACATATGTAGCTTGAAAACTAAACATATGTAGCTCGAAAATATCCACACCATCAAAACCCTCAATATTAATAACAGAAAAACTAAACATATGTAGCTTGAAAACTAAACATATGTAGCTTGAAAACTAAACATATGTAGCTTGAAAACTAAACATATGTAGCTTGAAAACTAAACATATGTAGCTTGAAAACTAAACATATGTAGCTTGAAAATATCCACACCATCAAAACCCTCAATATTAATAACAGAAAATCTGACAACAACACTTACGACGTTGGCAGAGCTAATAATGAAAACATGACATACAGGTGAAGATAACTGCTCTACCATATATTTATAAACATGTGCAGCGAGTTAAGGGGAAGTGGGTTGTTTTTCTGGTCCCCTTTCTTCCTCATGTTTAGCCCCATTCGTTTTCAGATTTTATGATGTTCGGCCCATTTGTTTGGCGATTTTAAGACCTATTACCCCCATTTCGTTGTCAATATAAAACTTTTCGTGTCATTTAGGTGTCGATTTTTTCCTGGCGAGCGATAGCGAGCCTGTGATCATAAGACAAACCGGCCTTCGGTCAGGACATTTTTCTACCGAAAAATTTACAAATTTATCTTAAAAGGGGGTCTAGGGGTATTTTTTCAAGCTTGATGGAGGTCTAGCAGGGAAACTACAAAAATAAATTAATATATAAATTAAAAGACCAACAAAAAAATAAATACAAAAATAAATAAATATCCACTATCCCGTTAAAGAGGGCTGGGAGGCTATAAATACACTGATGACCTTTGGAACAAATACATGAGTGCTATGTCGGTAGGAGGGAAATGCTTACTATATTCACATCATCACGTTCACTCACATAAATAATGTTAGTTAGTTACAATAGGACTTCTGAAGCTATCAACCCTCCTGGATTATTAAGCCAGCACACTATAAGTCAAGAATAACGTCGGGACTTGAGCCTCTTTTCCAGAACTCCAGTCCCTTGTTTAATAATGTGCAGTCGTTAGTTTATAAGGGTAGACCAATTCCATTCTTTGAACCTTTAAAGTCAAGTTATGAAGCCCCTAGGCCTACGTTCGATACAGATTCAAATGGGTGCGTTGCCCCTTATGATCCTGGCCGTACAGTCGCTACCTAAAGTTATATTATACGTTTATAATGGTAACAAAACGTCTATAGTCTTAGTGGCTTCACACCATTATACCAATTACAATTCACCTTATTCCACTATACCTACTAAAATACAGTATATATACCACACAGAAAGACTTACCGGGTATACCTACTGTATATACACTATCTATGTATTGTACAATCGGGGGTATTAAGTGTTGTCATAGATTCCAGTGGTTTTCGCTCAAACAAGTGTTATTGGTATCTTTATAGTTACTGGGAAAAGTGCTTATCCCTCAGAGTATTAGTCAGTGTCCGAAACTTTGTGAAATATCTGACAACACTTACTAACCTTGACTGTACAGCCAAACAACCAATTGAATCAGCATCCAACACAACCAAAACAATACAATGCTTTCTTATATTATAGCCCAGATGCTCTATACAACTTGGTTTTATATTATAGCCCAGATGCTCTATACAACTTGGTTTTATACAGTAGGTTTGAAGATTGCCCTTAGTGTAACTTTATATACAGTATGCTCATGATTGTACCTTAATAATCCTGTATCTGATACGGTGAACATATACATTAAGGCAAGATTTGTACTTATTGGTCAATATATTTGTTATATTTCTATTTTGTTCCTAGATGAATTTTTTTATTTTTCGGAAGAAAAATGTCCCGGCCGAAGGCTGATTCTTCCTGAATTACAGGCTTGCTATCGCTCACCAGGAAAAAATAGACACCCAAATGGCACAATAGGTCTTAACATCACCAAACTAATGGATCGAACGTCTTAAAATCTCAAAACTAATGGGGCTAAACATGAGAGAGAAGGGGGTCCCCCAAAACCAAACCTCCCCATACCAGTTTGTAAGTGTCCCGACCATAAACGGTATTGGTGGGAGGAAGTGAACTACTGTTGGGGTGGAGGAGGAGGAGGAGGAGGGGGGGGGGGGGGAGGGAGGGGATTATAACTGCAGCTCGTGCATGATTCCACACTCAATCAGTCACTCCCACGCCTGCTATGCCCCCCCCCCCCCCGCCCCCTCCTCTCACTCCCACTCTCTCTATATTTCTATTTCTCTTTCTCTCTCTCTCTTGAAATGTTGTAGAGTGCCATAGTCCAGGCTTGTAACTATCGCGTAGATAAATATCTTGCCATGAATCCCGGACTCGCTGCAATTGTGCCCGAGTAATGTGACTGTACCAATATCGTACATGGTACTATACTAATTTGGTTTTCTGGACCACATTTTGTTTTCCTTTTTTATTCTGGAGGTAAAGCCCTCTAGTTGATTACTGTGGCAATCATTATTATTTATATGTGTGTGTGTGTGTGTGGTTTTTTTAACAAGTAGCCTAGTAAGGACCACTAGATCTATTGTTGATTGTCTTTATTTGTATTTGTTTGTATTAATCAACCCCCAGTCACTCAATCAATCTTTCCTACACTCACTAACCATGGCCAAGCCCAAAGTACCGATACCAGTCCCACATCATTTCAGCTAATCAATTGTAACCCCTTGAGGATCTAGGACGCTATATTCCGTTCTATTCCGGATATTATTAACCAGTATTGTAGTATATATTCAACACTGAATATACTAATAGGGTAGAAATAATCCGACAGTTGATCACAAACTTATATTTTATTTAATGAACTCAAAAGGCGATAACTATTCTGTATAGTTAATGGTTCTCGGTCCGGGTCGATATAAGTTCAAACTAGACGAGGCTGAATATTTACGATTACACAGTATAAACTTGGCGTTTGGAACTGTCAATTCCCATTACAAGCTATCTGTGTAGGCGCTATTCAAAGATTGACTTAACTCAACTTCGGTTCCAAGTCCCAATAACTATTAACTACAAAGGAAAACTTTGCATTGTATAATGTACGTTAATATTCCTTCATAAATATATATCACACGCAATCAATACCATGCTTCGACGAGGTTAAATCTATAAATGATTATAATAATACAATGTCCTTTGTTAACAGAATAGTTTCCAAATGGGCGGCTGGTCTTTATACCTTTCTCCTAACTATTACTCAAGCTAAATTAGTCTAAACACAACCATAATTACAAACCAGCATAGATTGCGGGTATGTTTACTGTGGTGCCCTAATTATTTGCTTGGAGTCAGATTTCTCTGCTGCTTGATATACCTAGTCTATTACGGCAGTTGTAGGTTACACCCTTCGCTCCCGATTACATAATCTAAGATAAAGTATCAAAAAGTCTTAGGAAATCACCATACACATTTAACTACTACTTATCTGGGTAACAGATCCTAACACTAGTACTATATGATAGCTTTCGCTTTACTAACCAATTGAAAGCTGGCATTGAACTCAGGATATACATTATTACATTATTTACTAACCAATTGAAAGCTGGCATTGAACTCAGGATATACATTATTACATTATTTACTAACCAATTGAAAGCTGGCATTGAACTCAGGATATACATTATTACATTATTTACTAACCAATTGAAAGCTGGCATTGAACTCAGGATATACATTATTACATTATTTACTAACCAATTGAAAGCTGGCATTGAACTCAGGATATACATTATTACATTATTTCAGTTGTCTTCATCTATTGTAAGTCTTTTTATTGTCTCTTGCCCAAGAAGGCGAGCGCGCGCGAGCGAGAGAGAGAGAGAGAGAGAGAGAGAGAGAGAGAGAGAGAGAGAGAGAGAGAGAGAGAGACCCGGAACTCTTAGTCAAACATCTCGTCTTTCTCAGTAAAAACTTGCGGGCCCTGGAGGGTTCCTTATAACAAATATTTCTTCTTCTCTTGTCTCTTTCTTGTTCTTCTCCACCTTTCAGCACCTCAATGCTGGCCAGTACACTCTGCTATACTCGTTCTTGTCTTCCACCAACTGGTTCTGGTTGTGGATGGCTTGTGATGTGGTGTGAAGGAGGGCTATATGAGTGCACGCTTTCGGGTACTGGAGGTGGATGGGAACGAAGACAGGCTCGCTAACATTCTCCTTCGGTGCTGAATATGGCTCCTCCACAGTGCTTGGATAGCCCGGCGGTATCCCTGTCACAATCCCTCCATGGTAGTTGGAGAGGAAAGGAGGTTGGGTAGACACTCGCTATTTCACTGCATTAGTTTGGATCTTATTAAGACTTTCCACCTAATTTGCTAAGCAATTATAAGGCACTTCAACCCATGCAGTTTTTTTTTTTTTTTTTATTATTATTATTATTATTATTTGTTTAGCTTGAAGAAGGCCTTGGGAGGAAGGCTTGTTTTTAATTGTCTTTACTCAGGGGGCAAACTAAAAATATATTGCTCGAAAATGGCAAAGACAATCGAAACCCACAATAATAGTTAAACCAAATCCTAATAACCCTCAAAACACCTCAGCATATAGTGTAAAACAGATCAAAGGGGACCAAGGCCCAACAGAGCAGACCCTCGACATAAGCTGTCAGTAGTGGGCCTCTGCTTCATCCGGCCCTCCAATCTTAACTGTCATCATTAACCTTCACCACCCTCACCTCTCACTACCTTCCATACCTCTCACCACCACTCTTAACTGTCACCACTGACCACCACCCATCATCACCACCCATACCTCTCACCACCACTCTTAATTTAACTGCCACCACTAACCTCCATCACCCATCATCACCACCCATACCTCTCATCACCACTCTTAACTGTCACCACTGACCACCACCCATCATCACCACCCATACCTCTCACCACCACTCTTAACTGTCACCACTGACCACCACCCATCATCACCACCCATACCTCTCACCACCACTCTTAATTTAACTGTCACCACAACCCTCCACCATCCATCATCACCACCCATACCTCTCATCACCACTCTTAACTGTCACCACTAACCTTCACTCTCATTACCACACACACCTCTCACCACTACATAAATCTCTGCCCACTTCACTTCATCACTTATTATCACTTCTGCACCACCACCCACACCTCTGTACTACACTCTGGGTTAAAAGAAAAGGTAAATCATAGAAAAACAATATTAAGAAGGCAAAATATAAAGAAGCAGCTATAGAAGAAAATAGGTTTGTGTTATTTCTTACTGGAGTCTCGTTCTTTATAGTCGCATTGTTACATATAGTCCCCAGTCACTTCACTACTGCCAGTTCCACGGTAACAATCCCACACTCAACTACTCCCATGGGCTTACGTGGGGGAGGGAGAGGTGGGCTGACACTAGGGGTGGTTGGGGGAGTGGAAAGAGTGGGTAGGGTGGGGGGGGGGGGGCAGAGTGGGAATGTGTGGGGTGGGATGTAGGCAGGGTGGTCTAGGATATGAGTCTGAAGGGAGGGAGGGCAGAGTGGTATTGGGTGGGGTTGGGTGTGGGAAGGGTGGTGTAGGAAATGAGTGGGAAGGGAGAGAGGGCAGCGTGGGAATGAGTGGGGTGGGGTGTGGGCAGGCCCGCAGGGTAGTGTAGGATATGAGTGGGTAGGGTGGGAGGGCAGAGTGGGAATGGGTGGGGTGTGGGCAGGGTTGTGTAGGATATGAGTTTGGTAGGGTGGGAGGGCAGAGTGGGAATGGGTGGGGTGTGGGCAGGGTAGTGTAGGATATGTGTGGGAAGGGGGAGGGGGGGGGGAGGGCAGAGTGGGAATGGGTGGTGTGGGGTGTGGGCAGGGTAGTGTAGGATATGTGTGGGAAGGGGGGTAGGGCAGAGTGGGAATGGGTGGGGTGTGGGCAGAGTGGTGTAGGAAATTAGTGGGAAAGGTGGGAGGGCAGTGTGGTATTGGGTGTGGTCAGCTGGGATTGGCTGAGGTACGGTAGGCTACAGAAACGAAATATAAACATGTTCCGTTTCGAGGCTACTTCATAAGGTCATACAACGGAGTAGTTCCAAATTACAAGAGCAACACACCGATTAAATATCACAATGGTGGGCAGTGTATGCAACATTGAGATTAAATATAAGGCAACAGTAGGATATCATATACTATACATTTAGTAAAGTTACAAACTCTCAGTCATCGCGAACACCGTCTTCCATTATGCAAACACAGTTATTGAAACATATAATATAAAAGTAATATCAGGCACTAAACGCAAGGGTTGGGTGAGATTGGGTGTGGTAGGAGAGGCTAAGGAGGGGAGGGGAATATTAAGGGTGTGGTGGGGTAGGCTAGGATGGCGAGGGGAAGGCTTGTGTGTGATAGGGTGGGTGGGGAGGGTCTCTGTGTGGTGGAATGAGGTGGGATGGTTGGGGTGGAGTTTCCATGGGTGGTTCAGCTTGAGTGTTGTTGGGTGGGCAAGGGTGGAGAGGGGTTGTGTGTGTGTGTGTGTGTGTGTGTGTGTGTGTGTGTGTGTGGGGGGGGGGGGGTAAGGTAAGGTAGGATAGGGGGAGGGGGGTTAAGGGTGGGGTGTAGAGTGGTTGTATGTAGTAGGGTGGGATAGGGTGAGTGTTAAGGGTAGGGAGGGGCTGTGTGTGGTGGGATGAGGTAGGATGGTTGGGGTGGAGTGTTCATGGATGAGTCAGCTGGAGTGTGGTAGGGTAGGCCAGGGTGGAGAGGGGTTGTATGTGTGTGGTAAGGTAATGTAAGGTGAGAATGGGGGGAGGGGGGGGGGGTTGAATAATAAAGGGGAGGTAGTTGTTTTTCTCCCTCATCTTTAGTTTCATTAGCTTTGAGATTTTAAGACGTTCGTTCCATTTGTTTGGCGATGTTAAGACCTTTCTCCCCATTTGTGTTGTCAATATACAGACCTTTTGTGCCATTTCTCCTGGCGATCGATAGCGAGCCTGTAATTCTAGAAGGAACCAGCCTTCGGCCGGGACATATTTCTACTGAAAAATGTACAATTTCATCTTCAAGAGGAATCTAGGGGGTGTTTGTTAAGCTTGATGGAGGCCTAGCGAGGTTAGTATAACAAATAAATAAAAAATAAATAAATAAATATATGTACCAAAAAAATAACCACTACCCCCCTTAAGGATGAGCTAGGAGGGGTGGGGGTGAGTAGTAAGGAGTACAAAGGAGTACAAAGGAAATCAAGCAACAACAGGTCTAGTGACCCTTCTAGGCTGCTTGTCCTCCAAAACACTGAGGATCAAGTGTCCAAACAGTGGTTTAGAGTGGGTAAGGGAACATTGCAAAGGGAACTACTGCCCTAGAACTAATGTCCGTGGCAGGATTAGGAAGTTAGTAGGGGACAGATGGGTTAGTAACTGAGGGGGGTATACAATAAAGTTATTCATTTACAAACGCAGTCAGTCGCGGGTTTGATGCGAGATATGTCTAAGCGGAGTTTAAATGAATCAACGGTGCTGCAGTCTATAACGTCTCGGGGAAGCCCATTCCACAAGTTGACAACTCGATTGAAGAAGAAATTCTTAGATTCGTGTGAGTTAAAAGATTTACCAATAATTTTGCAACCGTTTCCCCGCGTGTAATTAGATTGGTCGATAGTGAAGTACTTACTACAGTTCATATTGTCGATGCCTTTGATGATTTTGAACACTTGAATTAAGTCGCCTCTTATTCTGCGCTGGGTTAAAGGAAATAGATTTAATTCTCTAAGACGCTCTTCGTATGGTTTGTTCTTTAGGCTAGGTATCATTTTGGTAACTCTACGTTGAACTCGTTCTAGCTTGTTTATATCTTTTTGGTAATAAGGGCACCAGGATTGAACGCAGTATTCCAGAAGAGGGCGGACTAAGGAATTGTAAAGGGTTAGGATAACATCTTTGGATTTATGCTCAAATGACCTGCCTATAAAGCCAATTATTTTGTTTGCCTTCTTAACAACTTCTGAACATTGTTGACTCGGTTTTAGGTTACTCGATATTGTTACTCCCAGATCGGTTTCTTTGTTTACATTCTTAAGCTGAGTGCCATTCATCGAATAGTTTGCTTTCTCATTTAGGTATCCGATATGTAGTACTTTACATTTATCCGCATTGAAACTCATTTGCCAAATTTGGGCCCAACATGACAATTTATCTAGATTGTGTTGCATATCGTCAACTTGTTCTTTTGAGAGTACGCTATTTGCAATTTTTGTATCGTCAGCAAATTTCGAGACTGTACAGGTGAGACCCTCATCTATGTCGTTGATGTAAATTAGAAAGAGAATTGGTCCTAGTACCGATCCCTGGGGTACCCCACTACTTACATTGGTCCATTTAGATGCCTTACCGTTTATGACTACTCTTTGCTTTCTGTCGCTGAGCCAATTTTCTATCCATTTCAACACACCGTCTTGTATTCCATGCGCTTTTAGTTTTAGCAGTAATCGTTTGTGGGGAACTTTGTCAAAGGCCTTTTGAAAATCAAGGTATATAATATCTACAGCTTTACTCTCATCGTAGAGGTTGAAGATATCGTGGAAGAAGTCTAAGAGGTTTGTTAAACAGGAACGTTTTTTACGAAAGCCGTGTTGAGTATCTTTGAGTATCTTTAAGTAAGTTATTTGCCTCTAAGTGATTTACGAGTCTGTCTCTTATGACCGTTTCTAGCATTTTACATACAATTGAGGTTAAGCTAATTGGACGATAGTTACTGGGTAGGGATTTGCTGCCTTTTTTGAATATCGGTGTTACGTTGGCTAGCTTCCACTGATCAGGCATAGTCCCAGACTGCAAGGATTCATTGAATAGCAATGTCAGTGGTTTGGAGAGCTCATCCTTAGCTTCCTTTAGAACTCTAGGTGAGATTGTATCAGGTCCAGGCGTTTTATTTACCTTGAGTTTATCTAAACAATTCAATACTTCTCTCTCTGTAACGGTGATATTGCTTAGAACATCTGAATTATCAATCTGAATCGGCGATGGTGTAGGGATATCACTGAGGTCTTCGGTTGTAAAAACTGATGCAAAGAAGGTATTGAGGGCATTACTCATTTGTACTTCGTCTTTGGTGTATTCTCCATTTTCATCGACTAACGGTCCAACAGTTGAAGTAACTACTTTTTTCTTTCTGATATAACTATAGAATTCTTTCGGGTTTGTTTTACTTTGATTCGCAACATGTAACTCCAGGGTCTTTTTACTTTGCTTAATTAACTTTTTGGCTTTGCGTCGTAGCTCTACAAATTTCACCCGTTCTTCGTCATTTTGTGAGGATTTTAATCTATCATTAGCAAATTTTTTAGCAAGCAGACAGTCTGAAATATCTTTATTCCACCATTTGGGCTTATCATTTTGGCCTGGACGCCGTATTTTCGATGGTATGCAGTCTTGCACTGCCTTAAGGTAAGTGGTTGTGAAACACTCCCAAGATGTATTTATGTCGTTATTGTTAGTCAGAAAGCTCCAGTCAGTTTCTTTAAGTTTTGATTTAAGTTTATGAAAATTTGCTTTCTTGAAATTAGGGACTTTCTCAATGCTGCTATTTGATTTGTTACTAGTAAACTTTAAAGTGAAAGTTATCGTACGATGGTCGCTGTTACTGAATTCATCACCAACATTCAAATTCTCTATTAATTCTTCTTTTGTTGCGAGTACAAGGTCAAGCACATTATTACCACGGGTCGGAGATTGTACAAATTGAAAAAGTGAACTCTCTTGCAAGTTAGCATAGAGGTCGTGTCCAGAGTGTGAAGTAAGGGTAGGGGTAGGGATGAGGGAGGGGAGGGGAGGGTAGGAGGACGGCCACATTATCATTAGGTTACCCTCACGTCAATCAAACCCTCGCCTTCTGTGCCCCTCAGTCAATATGGATTATGGATTGTGTCTGTATTTCTGGCTAACATTACACAATTTTATTAAGATCAGGAAAGTATCGTCGTAGTTAAAGGTTTAAGAGTAAATCCTTCAGTACAATTATGTCTTGACTTGTTGCATTCTGATTACCCCTGTGAGGATCAGGCCGCGTTTCGACAGTTTATTCGGGCTATCTGTAGACGATTTTATAAAGCTAAGGAAGGATCTGTGGGATTTAAAAGGGTAAAGACTACACCAATTAACCCACTGACTTCCATATATCTTACCTAATCTGGATAAAATTGTCTAATAAAAGCCAGAAAAAAAAAACGCGTATTGGATCTTGAAATGGTTAACACTAGGGAATATATTTATGATCAGCAAAGGCCTCCTATAGCCAAAGGACTAACCCCTTCAATAAGGTGGTGGTATTCTAAAATTATTTTGGCTAACAGAAGACGATCTTAATCAGTTAAAACAGGGCCTCTAGCAAAACATTATCTGAATATAACCATTCGACAAATCATGAAAACATACCATTCCCTCCCTTTTTCATAGCTGGTTATAAATTGTTGGACTCCATAAAACCCATATGAACAGGGTTAGCTGTACCGTGAAATCGTTAGATGAAGCTTGTGAATGCCTCCCCCACCACTCCAACCCATTAAAATGATTGAAAAAGCGGTTTTAGCTTTTAATCGGGTATTTATACTCTTGTAAATCAGAAATTTTACTGAAAAGCTATAAAAAGAAAACGGCATAATTAATGTTTTAACAAATTTACTAGGGTAGTGAAGAAATAATAAAACATAAATATTTGATCTAACAATTTATTGTGGTCACCAAAACTAACGCAACATATAGATCTATAATTATGTCGAAAAGGTATTTGTTTTCATTAAAAATGTGAAACAAAATTAAAGCAAACATTAATACCTAAAATTGGTCTCATTTACAACAGAATGGCCAAATATATTTCCAAATTGGTCTTCTATTTTATAAGTGGCATTTGCCATTTGGTATTAATGGAAGCTTCCCTCCTTGCCATTCAACAGCGATCAATCATCATCATTCGCTCCGCTCTCCAGACCTCTTATCATATTAAAGGGGCATAGTTGATTTGTTGGTCTATTTATTTATATTTAGTTATTTATTTGTTTTCTCGCTAGACCTTCATAAAGCTTAAAAAAAAAAAAAAATAAAAAAAAATAAATAAATCGACCCCCCTGCGTGATAAATTTGTAATTTTTCGGTAGAAAAATGTCCAGGCTGAAGGCCAATTCCTCCTAAAATTACAGGCTCGCTATCGCTCACCATGAAAAAACGACACCTAAATGGCACGAAAGGTCCTAATATTGACAAATTAATAGGGTGAAAGTTCTTGAAATCGCCAAACTAATGGATAGAACGTCTTAAAATTTCAAAAGTAATGGGGTTAAACATGATGGAGAATGAAATCCAGAAAAAGCAACCATCCCCCCTTAAACTGGTCTCTCTACCATTTATTTCTCTTTCTCTCTCCAATCCAAAATGCTTCTATAAACATATGAACACTGCAAAGCGAACAAGAAGAGAAATAGTGCCCTATATACTGTATATACTCCCTTCCTGAGTGTACCTATACTACTCCAACCCTTCATATATATATACACTCACCTGGATCTCCTTGGGCACTCTAGGTAATAACCCTTTTCATTCGTCTCATCTCATCCATCTCCTTCACCTTCCCTCACACCCGTCTTTTACTATTTGCCAATATCACATTTTTAACTCAAACTCTCTCTCTGCTTCTCTATCTCGCTCTCGCTCTCGCGCGCGCTCTCTCTCTATCTCTCTCTCTCTAAAGTCAGGCAATAACTCAATGTATCTAACTTCTTTTGATACTCTCTCACTCTCTCTCTCTCTCAAAAGTCGGACAATAATTCTACCTACCTATGTCTACCTATGGTGATTTCGCCACTCTGCTAGTGGCACCGAGGAGCGCACCGCCCTTCGAGGTTGTTTGAAAATTGGTGGAGCAGACTGTTCGAAGGGGCGGTGCGCTCCCCTGCGAAGATGGGCTAGTCTGGCACTTTTTGTATGTATGTATCTAACTTCGTTTGCATCTCTCTCTCTCTCTCTCTCTCTCTCTCTCTCTCTCTCTCTCTCTCTCTCTCTCTCTCTCTCTCTCTCTCTCAATAAATGGCTGTGGTCCGGTGTTGTTGACTCTCCGGATCAGCTGTTGCAATATTGTGGGTGCTCGTGTATACAATATCTGGGATCCTTGATTCATACTTGTAATGGTGTATCCTCCCCCCCACCCCCACCCCCCCCAAAAAAAAAGAGAGAGAGAGAGAGAGAGTGTGTTACTCAGTTACTCAGTTACTTGTTCGTCAAGGGGAATCCACGCAATGCGGCTAAGCTCATTATTATCGCGCCTCCTTAACTGGGAATGTATTGCGTGAAATGCATGTTAAGTGTTTTATGTACTGTTGGAATGGCTGTGGATGTGTGTGTAGTCTGTATTTAGCCAATTGGCGACATCGGAAACGAAGGCTTAGGGTGGATCTGTATGGTACCATTCTCACTATAGACGGTACCGTCTCGCCCGAAGGCTTAGGTAGCCATCAGCTTAGGTGAACCATATGATACCCATCTCGCCTTGTACCATTTTTGCCAACCCCAGATGGGACGTCACAACGTCGTCCACTTATTCCAGGTACCTATTTACAGCTAGGTGAACTGAGGCTAACACATGAAAGGAGACAAGCCCAATTTGTCTCCGCCCGGCCGGGATTGAACCCCCGACCCCTCGTGTGTGAGACGAGAGCTCATACCTACTAGGCTACGGGTGTGTGTGTGTGTGTGTGTGTGTGTGTGTGTGTGTGTGTGTGTGTGTGTGTGTGTGTGATAAATGACTGGATCGATGTTGTTGCCTCTAAGATGTGCTACTACAATATTGTGGGTCTTCTGCTAGTTGATTCATACTGGTAGTTTGTCTGTGCATATATATTTGTGTATGTGGATGACTATGTTTATGTGTGTGTATGTGTGTGATTTATATGTTTATTTGTGTGTATGTGTGTGATTTATAGGTTTATTTGTGTGTATGTGTGTGATTTATATGTTTATTTGTGTGTATGTGTGTGATTATATGTTTATGTGTGTGTATGTGTGTGATTATATGTTTATTTGTGTGTATGTGTGTGATTATATGTTTATTTGTGTGTATGTGTGTGATTATATGTTTATTTTGTGTGTATGTGTGTGATTATATGTTTATTTGTGTGTATGTGTGTGATTATATGTTTATGTGTGTGTATGTGTGTGATTATATGTTTATTTGTGTGTATGTGTGTGATTTATATGTTTATTTGTGTGTATGTGTGTGATTATATGTTTATTTGTGTGTATGTGTGTGATTATATGTTTATTTGTGTGTATGTGTGGTGATTATATGTTTTATGTGTGTGTATGTGTGTGATTATATGTTTATTTGTGTGTATGTGTGTGATTTATATGTTTATTTGTGTGTATGTGTGTGATTATATGTTTATGTGTGTGTATGTGCCTGTATGTGTATGTGCCTGTACGTTTATTTGTGTGCATGTGGGTGACTATGTTTATTTGTGTGTACAGGATGTGCCTGTATGTTTATGTGTGTGCATGTGGGTTATTTGTGTGTATGTGTGTGATTGTATGTTTATGTGTGTGTATGTGTGTGATTATATGTTTATTTGTGTGTATGTGTGTGATTATATGTTTATGTGTGTGTATGTGTGTGATTATATGTTTATTTGTGTGTATGTGTGTGATTATATGTTATTTGTGTTATGTGTGTGTATGCAGTGGGGAGATTGTAGGCACCAATCGATCAGGGCTAGACCCAGGTGAGGTTATAGGCATGTGATAAAGAGTCGCTGGAACTCTGTTTCATTTGCTTGGCCTCTCTTACTGATTTTCTTTGTGCCTCATTTACACTGAGAGCAATCCAGCTAGCTCTCACAAACACCTCCTCCTCCTATCCACTTCACTACACTAAACATGCACACCACACTTCATTCCTCCACACCAAAATTAAAAAAAACACAAAATTATGAATTTTAGCCCAGCCTCGGAGTCCCCAGGGGGGGGGGGGGGGGGGGACCATAAATGCCCCCTCACCCGACCGACTATCCCCTGACGACCCCACACAATTACCTGGACCTCGGCCTGTTACTCTTTCTATTAATTTCTGCAACATTCGCGGACTTTCCTCTAACTTTCACTCTGTTGAGCACCATCTCTCCTCCTACAAACCTGATCTTCTCTTCCTCACCGAAACCCAGGTGTCTGTAGCAACATCCAGCAACCCCTTCTCTGTATCCTCCTACTTTCTCTATCCTAGTTTCAAAGCCAATGGCGGATGTTGTGCATATGTGCACAACAAACTCACTTGCTCTCGTGTTCCCGATTTCGACTCCTCTGAATTCTCAACTTTATGGCTCAAACTTTCCTGTCATTCTCTTACTAAATATTTCTGTGCTGTCTATCTTTCCCCTAACTCTACCAACTTTCCTAAATTCTTTGACTATCTAAACTCTACAGTGGAACACATTCTATCCATTTCTCCTTTCTCAGAAATCTCCATCTTAGGAGATTTCAACGTTCACCACCGCCAATGGCTCTCCTCTCACACTACTGATCCACCTGGTGAACAAGCCTACGTCTTTTCTATCCTAAATAACCTAGAGCAGTTAGTTCAGCAACCCACCCGTATCCCGGATCGCATCGGAGATCGGCCCAACATTCTTGACCTGTTTCTAACTTCTAACCCTTCTTCTTATACTGTCGATCTTTTCTCTCCTTTGGGCTCCTCCGACCATAAACTTATCTCTGTCACCTGTCCTATCTCTCCAGTACAGCCACCCGATCCTCCTAGCCGGCGGCGCTTGTGGCACTTTGGCGCTGCCGACTGGGAGGCTCTTCGGCAGTACTTCTTTGATTTCCCATGGAATGATTTCTGCTTCCATGGCCGAGGACCCTCGGAGAGTGCTGAACGCATTACCGAGGTAATCCTATCGGGCATGGAAGCATACATTCCATTCTCTTTCTCTCAGACTAATGCTAAAAAATCTTGGTTTACTCACGCCTGTTCTACTGCTGTCCGCAATAAGGAGGAAGCATTCAAACGGTACCGACGCCTTAAAACTCAAGACTCTCATTCTTCATATGTTTCTGCCCGGAATCAAGCCAAATCTGTTCTTCGACTTGCCAAACACTCTTTCATCAATAATAAATGCACTGAACTATCCAACTCTAGCTCTTCCCAAGCTTTCTGGCATCTAGCCAAAAACCTCTCCAACAATTTCTCTTCCACGTCTTTCCCTCCCCTTTCCCACTCTGATGGCACAACCATCACTTCTTCCTCTGACAAAGCTAAACTCTTCGCTCAAACTTTTGCTAGAAACTCCACCTTGGATGATTCCGGTGCTATTCCTCCCTCTCCGCCCTCCTCTCTCTTACTTATGCCTAATATCCTAATCTCTTCTAAAGATGTACTTTCTACCCTCTCTGGGCTTAACACTAATAAGGCGTACGGTCTGGACGGTGTTCCTCCTGTTGTTCTCAAAAACTGTGCTTCCGTGCTGACTCCCTGCCTAGGCAAACTCTTTCGTCTCTGTCTATCCTCTAACGTCTTCCCTTCATGCTGGAAGTTTGCTCATATTCAACCTGTCCCAAAGAAGGGTGACCGCTCTCAACCCTCCAACTATCGTCCAATTGCTCTTATCTCTTGTCTTTCTAAAGTTTTTGAAACTATTCTTGCTTCCAAATTTCTTAAGCATTTCTCTTCTCATAATCTGCTCTCAGACCGCCAGTATGGCTTCCTTAAGGGTCGCTCTACTGGTGATCTTCTTTCATATCTTACTAACTCTTGGTCATCCTCCTTTCGGGACTTCGGTGAGACTTTTTCTATTGCACTAGACATATCGAAAGCCTTCGATAGAGTCTGGCATAAATCTTTAATTTCTAAACTACCCTCCTTCGGTTTCTATCCCTCCATCTGTGCCTTTGTCTCTAATTTCCTTTCCGGCCGTTCCATAGCTGCGGTTGTGGACGGCCATTGTTCACTTCCTCACCCTATAAACTCCGGTGTTCCTCAGGGCTCTGTCCTATCTCCTATTCTCTTTCTAATTTTTATAAATGATCTCCTTAACTGTACCTTAATTCCCATCCATTCATACGCAGACGACTCAACCTTACACTACTCCATTAGTTTTTCAGAACGCCCCAGCCAGCAATCCCTTAACGACAAACGTAATGAAGCCATAGAACTCTTAAATTCTGATCTAAATACTATTTCCAATTGGGGCAGAGAAAACCTTGTTAACTTTAATGCTTCCAAAACCCAATTTCTCCATCTATCTACCCGTCAGGATCTCCCAGCGGACTATCCCTTATTCTTCAACAATACAAAAATCAACCCTTCATCTTCTCTCAATATTCTTGGCGTCTCTTTTTCTTCTGCTCTCATTTGGAAGGACCATATTACCAGTCTTGCTAAGGCAGCCTCCCAGAAGCTGGGTGTGCTCAACCGCCTTAGGGGGTTCTTTTCCCCTGCACAGCTTCTTGCTCTGTACAGGGGCATAGTGCGCCCTTGTATTGAGTATTGTTCACATGTGTGGGGAGGTTCCTCTCACACTGCTCTCCTAGACAAAGTTGAAAGGAAGGCCTTTCGTATCATTAACTCCCGTCCACTCACCAACTCTCTGCAATCTCTCTCTCTCCGCCGCAATGTTGCATCTCTCTCGCTATTCTATCGCTACTATAATAATCAGTGTTCCTTAGAGCTATCCCAGTGCATACCACCTCCTTTACGTAGGGAACGTGGTACCCGTCTTGCAACTCAATCCCACCCCTACTCTGTGCAACTCTCCAACCCAAGAGTGAAACGTTACTCTCAAACTTTCTTCTACTCAGCATCTGAGCTCTGGAACTCTCTCCCAGAATCAGTCTTTCCCTCTTCCTATGACTTAAATTGCTTCAAACTCTGTGTGTCCAGGCATTTTGGCTCGAACGTCCCTTGATTTTGGCCCTGTCACTCTTTCAACTATGGGGGAGGCACTCGCTATAGGCAGTTATGCCTTTTGCCTCCCTCAATCACATAGAAAAAAAAAAAAAAAATGTGTGTGATTATATGTTTATTTGTGTGTATGTGTGTGTATGTGTGTGTATGTGTGTGATTATATGTTTATTTGTGTGTATGTGTGTGATTATATGTTTATTTGTGTGTATGTGTGTGATTATATGTTTATGTGTGTGTATGTGTGTGATTATATGTTTATTTGTGTGTATGTGTGTGATTTATATGTTTATTTGTGTGTATGTGTGTGATTATATGTTTATTTGTGTGTATGTGCCTGTATGTATATGTGCCTGTACGTTTATTTGTGTGCATGTGGGTGACTATGTTTATTTGTGTGTACAGGATGTGCCTGTATGTTTATGTGTGTGCATGTGGGTTATTTGTGTGTATGTGTGTGATTGTATGTTTATTTGTGTGTATGTGCCTGTACGTTCATTTGTGGGTGTAGTGTGTTTGTTCACATGTATGCGTCTTTATGTGTGTTTAGCCATTACTTGTTTCTCCTCTTCAGCGATTGGTACGGTCGCGCTAATAATTCATGTTCCAGCTGTCATTACGTTTACCTTGTTCTGTGCTGTATTAATGAATGTCAGATGTTGAATAGGGTGGCTAAGTGTAGGAACATGTTGGTATATCTCACTCACAAAGAAGAAATCATGTGTAAATATTGTTACCTTTGGATACCTTTGGATACCTTTGGATACCTTTGGATGTGTTCGCCGCTCCTCTAGCGGCACCAAGGAGCGCGACGCCCCTCGTTATGGGTGGTGATTTGGTGCAGTAGACTGTTTGAAGCGACAGCTCGCTCCCTTGCGAGGATGGGCTCGTCTGGCACTTTTTGCAGTTTGACATCTAGGGCTCTCTTGAAGTTGTCTAACGAGATGTCCCTCATGTCTCTTACTCGCCGTGGGAGTTTGTTGAAGAGACGTGGGCCTCTGTGTGATAACCAGCCCTCTCGCAGAGAGCCCATAGCACCCCTGTTATTCATCCGGGGGATTTCGCATTCCCAGCCTCTCCTATCACTGAATTTCATGACTATCGGAGCATGTAGGTTTGGTACTAAACCCTCTGCGATTTTCCACGTGTATATTATTAGGTAACGTTCTCTTCTACGTTCCAGTGAGTACAGATTCAGTGCTCTTAAACGTTCCCAATAGTGTAGATGTTTTATCGAACTTATATGCGAAGTGAAATTTCTTTGTACACTCTCTATGTCATTTATTTCACCTGCTTTGTATGGGGATGTTAATACGCTACAGTATTCAAGCCGCGGTAGCACTAGAGATTTGAAGAGCGTTATCATAGGCAATTCACCGCGTGTTTTAAAAGTACGCAGAATCCAACCCGTTAGACGTTTCGCAGCCGCCACTTTGACCTGGTTATGTACTTTGAAACCCATATTTTCAGACTTACCCCAAGGTCTTTCACACTGTCTTTCCGTTCTATTATGTGGTTAGATTCTGTTAAGTAATTTGTAATTTCTTTAACACCATTATTATCTCCGTACCGTATTAATTGGAATTTTTCCTCATTGAATTGCATGTTGTTTTCCCTGGTCCACTGGAACACTACATTCATGTCTTCCTGCAGTCGGCCCGTGTCCTCTTGTGTGTTTACTATCTTGCTTAATTTTGTGTCATCAGCAAAAGACGACACCGTACTGTGTCTGGTGTTGGTATCTATGTCGCAAATTAGTATGAGGAACAGAAGGGGCGCTAGCACTGTTCCTTGGGGCACTGAGCTTTTGACATCCGAAGGCTCAGAAGTGACTTGGTTTACTGCTACCGATTGTTTTCGGTTTACGAGGAAATTGTATATCCACCGTCCGATTTTCCCAGTTATACCTTTTGCTTTCAGTTTGTGGGCTATTATACCATGGTCACATTTATCAAATGCCTTAGCAAAATCGGTGTAAATGACATCCACGTTTTTCTTTTCTTCTAGCGCTTTAAGAATTTTGTCATAGTGTTCCAAAAGTTGTGAGAGACATGATCTTCCCGCTCTGAACCCATGTTGACCGGTGTTGTGTAGTTCATTTGTCTCCATGAATGTTGAAATTTTGCTTCCCAGGACTCGCTCGAAAACTTTAATGATGTGAGAGGTTAGAGCTACCAGGCGGTAGTTTTTTGGTAGTGCTTTACTCCCTCCTTTATGCAGTGGGGCAATTATTGCGTTTTTCAAGCTATCTGGTATGTCACCAGTGTCTAGACTCCTTCTCCACATTATAGCCAGGGGTTTTGAGAGGTTTTCCTTACATTTTTTCATTAGGATCGAATTCCAAGAGTCCGGGCCTGGTGCCGAGTGGGATGGCATGTTGGAAATGGCCTCTTCTATGTCTTTTGGACCGAAATCAATATCCAGCATCTGAGGGGTTTCCGTGGGGGAGGTTTCCATGAAAAATATATTTTGGTCTCTGATGACTTTTGTTTCATCAGGCTCACTGAATGCCATTTCATACTGCCTACTTAAGAGTTCGCTCATTTCCTTTTTGTCCCCTGTGAAAGAGCCGTCCCCTTTGCTCAGTGGGCCGATGTTTGATGTTGTTTTAGCCTTTTGTTTGGCGTATGAAAAGAAGTATTTGGAATTTTCC
>JBAKBP010031066.1:0-24912 GCA_037953745.1 Lithodes maja | reverse complement strand
GTTTGAAAGCTCGTCGGTGATTGGTCCTGCTTCCCACTCTTTTTTATGGGAGACTGACCTAACTTCCTGGTCGTTAGAGAACGGGAATGACCTGAGGGAATGGGGAATTCCTCTGCTCCGTTTTCTTCTAAATCACGGGAAGCTTGTTTATATTCCCATTTCTCCTGTTGGCTTCTCCTTCTGTCCTTTCTGTTCTCCTGCACGCTGGCAATCTTATATGTCCTACTCAACCCTGTTACTTCAGTTCTACACACCAGCCATCACATTCTACACACTAGCCATTACGTTCTTCACACTAGCAATCACGTTCTACACACCAGCCATCACGTTCTACACACTAGTCATCACGTTCTTCACACTAGCCATCACATTCTACCCACTAACCATCACGTTCTTCACACTAGCCATCACGTTCTACACACTAGCCATCACGTTCTACACACTAGCCATCACGTTCTACACACTAGTCATCACGTTCTACACACTAGACATCACGTTCTTCACACTAGTCATCACGGTCTTCACACTAGCCATCACATTCTTCACACTAGTCATCACGTTCTTCACACTAGTTATCACGTTCTACACACTAGTCATCACATTCTACACATTAGTCATCACGTGCTTCACACTAGCCATCACGTTCTACACAGTAGTCATCACATTCTACACACTATTCATCACGATCTACACACTAGCCATCACATTCTACACAGTAGCCATCACGTTCTACACACTAGCCATCACGTTCTACACACCAGCCATCACGTTCTTCACATCTGCCATCACGTTCTTCACACTAGCCATCACGTTCTTCACACTAGCCATTACGTTTTTCACACTAGCCATCACGTTCTACAAACTAGCCACCACGTTCTACGCACTAGCCATCACGTTTTTCACACTAGCCATCATGTTCTACACACTAGCCTTCACATTCTTCACACTAGCCATCACATTCTACACACTAGCCATCACGTTTTTCAAACTAGTCATCACGTTCTACACACTAGTCATCACGTTCTTCACACTAGTCACCACGTTCTTCACACCAGCCGTTACGTTCTACACACTATAGTCATCACGTTCTACACACTAGCCATCACGTTCTACACACTAGCCATCACGTTCTTCACACTAGTTATCAGGTTCTACACACTAGACATCACATTCTACACACTAGCCACCACGTTCTTCACACTAGCAATCACGTTCTACACACCAGCCATCACGTTCTACACACTAGTCATCACGTTCTTCACACTATCCATCACGCTCTACCTACTAACCATCACGTTCTTCACACTAGCCATCACGTTCTACACACTAGCCATCACGTTCTACACACTAGTCATCACGTTCTTCACACTAGTCATCACGGTCTTCACACTAGCCATTACATTCTTCACACTAGTCATCACGTTCTTCGCACTAGTCATCACGTTCTACACACTAGTCATCACATTCTACACATTAGTCATCACGTTCTTCACACTAGCCATCACGTTCTACACAGTAGTCATCACGTTCTACACACTAGTCATCACGTTCTATACACTAGCCATCACGTTCTACACACTAGCCATCACGTTCTACACAATAGCCATCACGTTCTACACACCAGCCATCACGTTCTTCACACCTGCCATCACGTTCTTCACACTAGCCATCACGTTCTTCACACCAGCCATCACGTTCTACACACTAGCCATCACGTTTTTCACACTAGCCATCACGTTCTACACACTAGCCATCACGTTCGTCACACTAGCCATCACATTCTACACACTAGCCATCACGTTTTTCACACTAGTCATCACATTCTACACACTAGTCATCACGTTCTTCACACTAGTCACCACGTTCTACACACCAGCCGTTACGTTCTACACACTATAGTCATCACGTTCTACACACTAGCCATCACGTTCTACACACTAGCCATCACGTTCTTCACACTAGTTATCAGGTTCTACACACTATTCATCACGACGTTCTACACACTAGCCACCACGTTCCTCACACCAGCCGTTACGTTCTACACACAATAGTCATCACGTTCTTTACACTAGCCATCACGTTCTACACACCAGCCATCACGTTCTTCACACCAGCCGTTACGTTCTTCACACTAGCCATCACGTTCTTCATACCAGCCGTTACGTTCTACACACTAGCTGTCTCGTTCTTCACACTTGCCATCACGTTCTTCACACTAGCCATCACGTTCTACACACTAGCCATCACGTTCTTCACACTAGCCATCATGTTCTTCACACTAGCCACCACGTTCTTCACACCAGCCATTACGTTCTACACACTAGCCATCACGTTCTACAAACTGGTCATCACGTTCTTCACACTAGCCATCACATTCTACACACTAGTCATCACGTTCTTCACACTAGCCATCACGTTCTTCACACTAGCCGTAACGTTCTACATACTAGCCATCACGTTCTACACACTAGTCATCACGTTCTTCACACTAGCCATCACGTTCTACACACTAGCCATCACGTTCTACACACTAGTCGTCACATTCTTCACACTAGCCATCACATTCTACACACTAGTCATCACGTTCTTCACACTAGCCATCACGTTCTACACACTAGCCATCACGTTCTACACAATAGCCATCACGTTCTACACACTAGCCATCACGTTCTACACAATAGCCGTCACATTCTTCACACTAGCCATCACGTTCTACACACTAGTCATCACGTTCTCCACACTTGCCATCACATTCTACACACTAGCCATCACGTTCTACACAACAGCCATCACGTTCTACACACTAGCCATCACGTTCTACACAACAGCCATCACGTTCTACACACTAGCTGTCACATTCTTCACACTAGCCATCACGTTCTACACACTAGCCATCACGTTCTACACACTAGCCATCACGTTCTTCACTCTAGCCATCACGTTCTTCACACTAGTCATCACATTCTTCACACTAGCCATCAAGTTCTACACACTAGTCATCACGTTCTACACACTAGCCATCACGTTCTACACACTAGCCATCATGTTCTACACACTAGCCATCATGTTCTACACACTAGCCATCACGTTCTACACACTAGCCATCACGTTCTTCACACTAGTCATCACGTTCTTCACACTAGCCATCAAGTTTTACACACTAGTCATCACGTTCTACACACTAGTCATCACGTTCTACACACTAGTCATAACGTTCTACACACTAGTCATCACGTTCTACACACTAGTCATCACGTTCTACAAACTAGCCATCACGTTCTTCACACTAGTCATCATGTTCTACACACTAGCCATCACGTTCTACACACTAGTCATCACGTTCTACACACTAGTCATCACGTTCTACAAACTAGCCATCACGTTCTTCACACTAGTCATCACGTTCTACACACTAATCATCACGTTCTTCACACTAGCCATCACGTCCTTCACACTAGCCATCATGTTCTATACACTAGCCAGTGGTGATGGGCTGGTCTATTATTGTAAGAACTGAGCAATCTCTGCCATACCCATAGCTTACTCTGACTGTTCCTTTTACTTATATATTTTCTAGATCTCAAGTGACGGCGTCTCTAACGAGGATTGACCTCCCAATCTACCAAGATTGGAAGCCAAAGCGTCACATTTTTCCCTTGCCCCTCAACTTTCTCTTCATAATTGCTGAGGGCCACAGGGCCCTGGGTGGGGCTTTGGTTTCCCGGGCATTTCCGCACCCTCCTCAGCTCCCCGCCATGGAGTGGCTTCGGTCACCCAGGCTTTATTGTGGTCGGCGGGGAGGGTTCTGTGGGGGTGCTCGGTTATGGCCTTGGCCTTGCTCGGGGCCTTGGGGCTGTTCGGCCAGGCAGTTTGGGGAACAACAACAACAACAACAACACACTAGCCATCACGTTCTTCACACTAGTCATCACGTTCTACATACTAGTCATCACGTTCTTCACAATAGCCATCATGTTCTACACACTAACCTAAAGTGAACGTCTGGATAGTTTGCACTCTCCAAGTGTGGACGGAGACTGTCCAAGTCAGGCACAAGTCGGATAGTGTTTTTTTTCTTCTGAGCTCTCCACTTCGCTGCCCTCGCATCTCCCAGGGTCTTGCTTTTGGTATCACCATAGACATATCGAATGACAAACCGCTCCAAATCACTGATGACCTGTTCTGATCATATGATCATATGAATCAAGGTCGTTCTTTGTGTTCCTTGGATGTACATTTTTTCTTCTGGAGATATTGCACAGTTTTGAAATTGTCTTCAACCCAAAGGAGGCACAGACCATTCTTTATAAAGTTGCAAACAAAATAAAAATAAATAAACAATCGGGTTATTATTTGCATCCCTTTAACCCATTGAGTACCGGTGACGTTATTTTTATTATTTTCTGGCAACTATTAGATGATTCTATTCATCTTGGGAAGGACCTCTAACAATTAAAAGGCCACATACCATCTCAGTTAATCCACATATCATTCCTAAGCTGAATAAAATACTCTTATAGTTGGCAAAATAATAATGATATGGACGTCGCCGGTACTGAATGGGTTAATCATCATAATAATCCTCATAACTATCATAGTAATCCTCTGTATAGCATCATCATCATCATCATTTTCATCATCATCATCATAATTATAAACAGGCTAATGATGCACAGCAGAACTGGCCTAAATCCTGGAGCACGAGTTTAGGCATCGATGAAAAGAACAATTCTTAACCCATTCTGTACCGGCGACATACTGTTCATTATATTCTGGCAACTATTAGACATATATATTCAGATTAGGAAGGACGTCTGTCCGTTACAAGATTACAGACTATATAGTAGGGTCATTTGCTTGGAATCCGTGACCATTTTGTTCCTACCTTTTTCTCTCGATGGATTTGACAACCTGAACCATTTTAAAGGAAAATTAGCTCCTATGCCCCTCTGAAAAATGACGGCTAACTCTGCTAGAGCCCAATATTCAAAATGGCCGCCAACGCCATCTTGAAAAACATGAAATGTAATATCTCTGGCATCAGATGAGCTACAAGGACGAATAAGGTGTCCTTTTTCACTAATTCTGGCATTACAAATCCACTGGAATGGTTATTGTATTGTATTGTATTGTATATTGTATTGTTATTGTATTGTATTATACTAATTGTATATACTAATCTGACACTTCACTGTCACTACATGATTCACTGTATGAGCCACTATCAGAATCACTGTCCTCACTTTCGCTGCTATCATCACTGTTGTTCTCTGCTTGCGGATTTGTAGGTAGCGGTATGGATGGGGGAAGTGGGGGCTGGGTTGAACGGACAGGCAGACATAGGCCATTTACAAGATGCCATCCATGGCCGATTGGTGAGGGGTGACTTTGGAGCTGGTAATGCTTTTGCAAATATGCAAGATAGTTTGCACTCTCCAAGTGTGGACGGAGACTGTCCAAGTCAGGCACAAGTCGGATAGTGCTTTTTTTCTTCTGAGCTCTCCACTTCGCTGCCCTCGCATCTCCCAGGGTCTTGCTTTTGGTATCACCATAGACATATCGAATGACAAACCGCTCCAAATCACTGATGACCTGTTCTGTGACTAGGAGCTGTGTACCACATGCTGCTCGCAGGTCGTGTGCCTCTTTAGACTTCTCCAGACGATCTGCGATGAGCTTCTTGCTTGCTCCATAGAAGCCAGAGTTGTGGTCACACCCAGTGAGGACATGAAGTGGTATGATGGATGCAGCCATTGCCTCACTGCACAAACATCGGGCATCGATAAGCTGACGTTTGCATTTCACACACAGGTTTCCTGTTGTCTTCTGAGCAACATATGCCGCTTGCACGTAGTTGTCTGTGTCCTCTGTGTCAAGAACGACAGCTGCTGTGTAGCTGTCTGACCGGAGCACACTATAATTATATGGTGAGCATTGCCGTATCTACCTCTGCATGGGAGCATGTGAGCTCTGGCACAAGCTTGCCTGTGGTGAGATTCTTTGCAGTGCTGCCAACTACACAGTAGATGATCTCGGTGCTAGTTGTTGCTGCTGTTCTCTGGAATTCCGTTTGAAGAATGCCTGAAGGCTGATTTTGTTCTCAGGTTTACCCAGGAGAGCATGGAAAACTTTACTAGAAGGACATTTATCTTCTGTCTTCTTGAAGACATTGCTGATTGGCAGGTTTTTTTGGCGCAGTATTCTCTCACTGTCCTTGATCGTGTAATTCTGATCATACGAATCATTGACGCAAATGATGCGCTCAGCATACTTGTGTCTCGTTAGAACGAAGTGCACCAACTTCTCTGCATAATCTCCCCAGGTATACTTGGTACCGTCTCCCTTCTCTCTGTCTTCAATGGTAGGAGTTGTTAGGCGCCAGATGAGGCCCATATCAATAATAGACGTTGTTACGTATCTTGATCCTCAAGTGGTTAACTTGATGAATCTAGATAGCACAGAGATATATATTAAGGTATCAGTCAGCTGAAGGCAAAACAAAAGTAAAATCTAATAAAATTATTTCCTATTGTTGCTTCCTTTCCTTTTGGATCTTAGGACTTAGTATCCTTTATTGACTGATACTCTTTAATTATGAAAAATACTGAAACTAATTAAAGTCATGTAGTATTTATAAAGAATTATTATTTAACCGAAGCTTAGTAGGCTATGGTTATGAACCGAAGAAGTTATATCTAAAGAAGGACTATTAATTCTATAAAAAGTCTTG
Organism: Lithodes maja; assembly: GCA_037953745.1. NCBI lineage: Eukaryota > Metazoa > Arthropoda > Malacostraca > Decapoda > Lithodidae > Lithodes > Lithodes maja. The sequence goes on along the minus strand of JBAKBP010031066.1, from coordinate 18,182 downwards.
AAAGATAAATATGAAAGTAAGAATATTTCTGTCTCTTACCCTTTTTGAAATGAATAGATAGTTTTCTTATATGTCCTTTTATTTATATTTAATGTAATTATTCTTGGTTCTTGTCTTACGTTAACAGTATTATATTATTATTATCATCAGGATTTATATCAAAGTCACATAAAAAGTTAGATATATATTTAATAATTAGTTAAATGTATTTCTTAACCACGTAACATTGAGGTTTGATTATGAGTAAATTAAGTTACAGGATCGCTTCATAGATTCGATTCAGGTCTCACTCAAATAATATGAAAAGCAAAAATAATATTTTGAAGCTAAAAGAATTTTCTTCAGCTTAGGAAATCACTAGAATTAATATTAACACAGCCATATTAGTCTAAGGCGATATTACTAATATGAGACAATAGCATCACCGTACTAAGCACCGTTAAGCAATGTAAGCTTAATTAAAAGAAAATGAAAGAACTCGTAAGTATTAATCTAAAACAATAGTATTACTTTCATCATAACCCAATTACTTAAAGAGTTGCTTTAGTCCACAAGTTAGTCAACTAAAATAGTTAAGTACATAATAATAGCGTTAACGTTAATTCCCAATCAAATAGTTAAGTACATAAATAGTAGCGTTAACGTTAATTCGCAATCAAATAATTAAGCACATAATAGTAGCGTTAACGTTAATTCCCAATCAAATAATTAAGCACATAATAGTAGCGTTAACGTTAATTCCCAATCACATATCTCACTAACCAACATAACGTAAGTGTTTTGTTACGATCCAGGTTCTCAAAGACACAGGGCTCTTCAACATTGGACTAGATAATGGCAAAATGCAACAACGGTAACACTAGATCCAACCCCTGCCTTAAACACTGGAAAACAAAACACCATTACCGCCCTGAGTCGTGCCTGGACAACGAGGTATCCTATGACTCGGTAACTGGTGCACACACACACTAGGCTGACGCTCAATGAAACAGCCTATTCTCAAACAGTAAAAGATTACTCGATTATGTTACACAAAGAAAAGATAGTTAACGTGATTAATTAACGTTACGGTAGATACTCAAATAACTGGCACTCCTGTATTAAAGAAAGTGCAATGCTAGTCCTACAACATCAACTGGAAACTTCTGAAATAAGTCTGATGCTGGGAAGATGTTCGTAAAGAATCTTGAACAATTATAATGCAGAATACGGGTCACAATAAATGCTAGGACATATAGTAATAATAGGCAGGCGAATAATAAAGACTGCGCAAAGGTAGTAATGCTCGACAACTAAAGAAATGCTTCGTGACACAACGCAACAGCCTACTAGGGTTGTGCAACTCAACAACAACCTCGGCTCAAAAGTGCAGTGAATAATAATGTTGCATACATATAATAATGGGGGCTTATCTCTAACCAGTGTCTGCTCAGTTAATAAAGTCTAGCTGGGGTATCAAGGCAGGGCAACAATGGGTGAGCATGCGGCTCGTAGCCTAACGTTGTCCGAAGGTGGTATAATGAAGATTACGTTATATGACGGGGATGCTCTCTTGATAAATCTAGGTCTCTAGTACCTAGTTCTATCCTGGCGATCCCTCAGAAGTCAACACAAAGAGGCAGCACTATGTTGTGAGGGATAGGCTATGGCCCTCTCACACCACAGCGCTGTGCTCGCAAAGTAAATCCACCCGAAGACAACTTAGGCTCCCACAGTGCCTGTCGATGTCGTGCAGGGCTTAGCTAACACTGCACACATCGGAGACAACGACACAGTAACCTTACCCCTAGTCTAGCTTTAGATAACCAAGCAGAATCACTCAACACCTTGCCAGGGAGACATATACCGGTCTACAACCTTCCCAAGAGAGGACACATACGGAAAAGTCCGTCTCTCTAACCTCAATAAAGCATAATACCTCCTTAACCTAATACATGGAAATATCTGAGAGCTTCGCGTACAATACGACTGGTCGACGGTGAACGTCTATGCTGACACCAGAAGGGATGTTGAGTTTAATAAAGATTAGAGAATGAGAAAGGAGAAGTCGAGAGAGAGAAGTAGTATGCAAAGTGGCGAGTATGGGGGACAGAATTGCAAAGGATGTAGGCGATACGCGTGTCAAGCAAGCTCTGAGCTGGTAAAAAACATGAGGCCGCGACGGGAAGGGACTAGTTGACCACCCGGCCGCCAACGCCGTCAGCGCCCAAGCGAGCCGCGTCATAGCTCACCCCGCTGCCAGGTGTACTCCCTCACCCTCTCTCGCTCGCCTCCCACACAAGCAACATTTATATTATAGCGAATATAAAATATAAGGCGCGGTCACAGACCAAAACAAAGACCATTTCTAGACTGTCTGTGGCAACACGACACTAATTACATAAAGCAGATCATTCTAGGACAACTGTAGCCCATCCCCCCATCCTGGCGAGCGCTAGCGAGCTGCAATGCCCCACGCAACCATTCTGCCAACGCCGGGAGGCGTCACCCCCCCCCCCCCCCCCAAGATATGGGACACTCAACCATGAGCCCATATCTGAACAGGCAGAATGTCGCTAGAATCTGCCACTCCTAACCACTCTGCCACTCATGGAATGCAAGCTCAGTCTCCTCAAAAAAAATACAACAACATTTATATATAATATAACAAAAATCTTATCACCCTTCCCAAATATAATACATTAATTCATAACATTGTGCTCCCAGAGCGAGCTTTAAGAAGCACAGCCTACTGAGGGAAAATCATCTACACTCAGTCCTCAGCTACAATATTATCTTAAAATTAATTATAAAAAAGAAAGAGTTTTATTTAATTATTCATATTTTATTTTAATGTTGTTTTTGGCGGCTACTATAGATGTAGCCTAATTTTCTTCTAATCAAAGCCAACAACTCCTGCCCTGCGACCCTACGCTGATGCTACACACGCGAGCCAACAAGCACCAGCGCAAAAATACACCGCGAGCCAAGACAGGAGGCTATACCAACATACTGTGGTAGCCTACCCCGGATCCTCCACCCGCAACAAACAGTCCGCAATCACATTTTCACAACCGGCAATATGGCGAATGTCTAAGTTGTACTCTTGCAACATGAGCGACCATCTGGTCAGCCTCATATTCCGGTTGTGGAATTGATTGAGGAATTTAAGCGGGTGGTGGTCGGTATACACTACCACGACTGGCCCATAGGCAGGAACATAGACCTCAAAGTGTCTGAGCGCTAACACGATTGCCAGCAGTTCCTTTTCAACAACCGAATAGTTTTTCTGTGCTGAATTAAATTTCTTTGAAAAGAAACTGACTGGATGCTCAAGACCTTCCTCGTCTGTCTGCAAAAGTACGGCACCAGCCCCTACTCCGCTGGCATCAGTCACCAACTGAAATGGTCGTTCAAAGTCCGGGGCCCTGAGGATAGGGTGAGTGCATAAAAGGTGTTTAACTACTCGAAACGCCTGCTCACACTCAGGTGCCCAGCGGAACTTTTTATCTTTAGGTAGTAGATCTGTCAAAGGAGCTAACACAGTAGAATAACCTCTTATAAAGCGGCGGTAATACCCAATCATGCCCAAAAATCTCATGATCTGCCGCTTGGTGGTCGGCCGGGGGAACAAGTCGATAGCCTGTATCTTCTGTTGGGGCGGGCTCACCTGCCCTAACCCAACCACAAACCCCAGATACTGCACCGTGGCTTGCACAAAGTCACACTTGCCCAGATTAACCACCAAGCCTGCTTTACTAAGTTGACTAAATAAGGCTTCTATGTGCTCACAGTGACTTTGGAAATCGTTGTCATAAATGATCACGTCATCAAGGTAGACAGTACAGTTTGGGATGTCTGCTACGATGTCGTTCATTAAGCTCTGGAAAGTGGCCGGTGCATTTTTCAGACCATATGGCATCACGTTGCAACGGTAAGTACTGCCATCCACCACAAACCCGCACACCTCTTTAGCCCGCTCAGACAGTGGTACTTGCCAGTAGCCTTTGACGAGGTCTACCTTGGTCAAGTACCTTGCTTTCCCGATCTTATCCACACTGTCATCCACCCGGGGAAGAGGATATGCATTGGTGGGGGTCAACCCGTTCAACCGCCTAAAGTCAATGCAGAACCGAACTTTTCCATCAGGTTTGGGCTGCAGAGTGACAGGAGAAGTCCACCGTACTGCCCCCTTCTCGATCAAACCTCTCGCCAGCATATACTCCAGCTCATCCCTGAGCGCTGGGAGTTTAATGGGTGGCACCCGATAAGGTATCGACTTGAAGGGGGGGTGCTCTCCTACATCGACGTCATGCACCGCTTGAGTAGTGAGGCCTGGGTGCTCGGCAAATACAGTGGGGTATGAATCGAACAGGCGCTGCACTGCCACCTGCTGTTCCTCCGGCAGGTGCGCCAGAGCATCATGCGCACATTGGCTCGAATTCCCCGCCCACTGATCAGCCGAGACATGACAATCCCAGTTATCATCCACCTGATCATTGCTGCCCCCCTCTCCTTCTCCACCATGACCGCAGCAGGTCAACACAGGGACAGCTAGTGACTCAGGTGGGCGCCTCACATACTCCTTCAACAAATTAATGTGGCATAGTTGGTTACGCTTCTTCCGTTCTGGAGTGGCAACGAGGTAATCTAGATCAGAGATCTTTGACACCACCCGATAAGGCCCAGCGTACTTGGCAGCCAGAGGATGACCTGCCAAAGGCAACAGGACCAACACCTCTTGACCTTCCTGAAACTCCCAGAGTTTCGCCTTAGTATCGTACCTGTCCTTCACACGGGCCTGTGAACTCACCAAATTACGCCCGGCCAGCTCCAGACTTCTAAGCATTCTCTCTCTGCTCTCGAGGACGTATCTCAACATAGAATATGGCTTAGCGGTACCCTCCCAAATCTCCTTCACCATGTGGAGAGGGCCCCTCACCTGATGCCCGAAAACAAGCTCATTCGGACTGAAACCGAGACTCTCTCCAGGTACTTCTCTTGCCGCGAACAAAACATACGGCAGACCAAGGTCCCAATCCTCTCCGTTCTCTGCGCAATAACATCGAAGCATGCTTTTCAGCGTGGCGTGCCACCTCTCCAACACCCCTTGACTCTCCGGGTGATACGCAGAAGAGACGACAGTGCTGATGCCATGCTGAATCATAGTTTGTTTGAACAGATTAGATGTAAAATTAGAACCATGGTCCGATTGCACCTCTTGCGGGTAACCATACCGCGAGCAATACAAGAGCAGGTTCCGGACAACAGTTTTCGCTGTGCCATTTCTCATTGGATATGCATCAGGATAACGAGTGGCCACATCCATGATAGTTAATAGAAATTTATTACCGGCACTAGTAGGGGGTAGGGGTCCGACCATATCAATGTTGACCTTACTGAAGGGCGGTCCACTGACAGGAATGGGGTGCAACGGGGCTCTCGGAATTGTTTGGTTAGGTTTTCCAACCCTCTGGCACGTATGACACCTTGCTATCCAGGTTACCACCTGCCCCTTCAACCCCGGCCACCAAAACAATTTTTCTAAAGCCGCCACCGTTTTTCTCACCCCTAGATGTCCTGCCAGTGGTATGTCATGCGCCAACCTCAGTAGGCTATCCCTGCACTCCCGTGGCACCACCAACTGGTCCACTACTCCGGACCCCTCTTGCCAACTACGGTCAGGGTCTTGAAAACGCCTATAGAGGATGCCTTCTAAATAAAAAAAATCTCCTGGCTGTGCATCGCCGTCCTCGTCGAGCTCTACAGCTCCATTAGCACACGTTTGGAGCTCAGGGTCCTCTAGTTGCAACCAACGTATATCTGAGGGTGCCAAGCGATCTAACTGCTCCCGGAGCAATGCATGACCTTCCCCGATACTGGGCTGCTCCCTCTGTCTCTCTCGATGTACATAACGTTGCTGTCGTGGAGACTCGTCATGCCCAGCCTCGTCACTCTCGATGACAGGCCCAGGGGCTACTCCAGAATTAAGTAATGGTGCTAATACTGAAACACCCAGGAGAGCCGCCGAGTCAAAACTCTTAAAACCAACTCCAGCTTTAGCCTCCTCCTGTTGATCGTTCCTCCGCTGGTCTGAAGACGGAGGACTAGGCTGTGACACTTTAGCTGCCCGAGCTCGGGTGACAACACACGCCATGGGTTGTGTCTGGCACCGCTCGACCCACTCTTGCTCTTCCCTACTCACGTCGGCCGGCCTCTCGGCAACGACTAAGGGTAGATCCTCAGAAGCGGGCATAGGCAAAGTCGTTGCCGAGAAGAAGGTCGACGCCCTCCACTGGCAGTTTCTCCACAATCCCGACATCCAATTCACGTGCCACACCATCCACCTCCAACTCCAACCGCACCAGCGGGTATGACCGAGTTGCATTAATACCCTGCACCACCACCACCCGAGCCGCGTTTATAGGGTAGCCAGTCAAGTTTTTCATCAGAGTCTGGGAAGCACCTGTATCACGCAAGACCTCTACTCCATGCTTGCGCCCCGCCCACATCACGCAACCCCGCCCTCTATGGTCGCAAAAAACATCCTGAGCAGGGTTCGAGCCTCCCAGGTGCTTCTGCATTGGCTGTGCCTCAGCCTCTGACGAACTGCCCCGGGCAAACTCAGATGACTTCGGAGACACACCAATGTTGCAGGCCAAAGACACAGCTGCTATAGGTGGTTTGCTAGGACAGACTCTTGCAAAGTGCCCCTTTTTATGACAATGATAACACTCCAACTCCCCTTTGGGCTTCCCTTGGTACTGGGAAGGGCCCGGCCCCTTCTTAAATGGGACGGTGCTAGTCTTGTGGTCAGTCTTGGTATCATGGCTCTTGTACTTGTTTGCATAAGGTATATCACTAACTCGGGGGGGTGGGGCGTCACGCCCCTTGTTACCTGCCTCACTACGCTGGGCAGACCCGCACCCACGAATTAGTGATAGCCGGAGGTCATCCATCTCAGCTGCCTCCTGTAGAGTTTTTGGTTGCTTTTCTTTAAGGTATAACGTCAGGTCGCCGCCCGTGCATTTGAAAAACTGCTCTAAAAGCACCAACTGTTTAATGTCGTCAAACGTAGTAGCTTTCTCCGACCTCAGCCAATTCCCAAAAGCATCGGACAGCTCCCGGGCATGCTCCAAAAAGGTGCTCTCCCAACCCTTGGTAGCACCCCGGAACTTCAACCTGTACGTCTCTGGTTGTAGTTCATATGCTCTCAGGACAGCTTCCTTGAGTTCCTCATAGATAATACACCACTCTTTCGGCAACGCATCATAGGCTCTAAGACCCTTGCCTATTAATCTAGAGGATACAAGTGCTGCCCATTTATTCTCTGGCCACTGGTGGATCTGGCACTTCTTCTCGAAGCGTGTGAAAAATTCTGTTACACCACTCTCATCAAACACCGGAACCAGTTCCAATAAGTGCGAGAGAGACGGCTCATGAACACGGTTACCAGCCCCAAGTCGCTGTCCCGTTGTCTCTACTCGCGACTTCTCTACGTCCATGTCGGCACAGTACCTAGTCGACTCAGCTTGGATTTTTGCTAGCTCTATTTGCTGCTGAAGCTCACCTGCCCTTTGTTGCTGGTGAAGCTGAAGCTCAGATACCCTGATAGCCTTTCTCTCTTCGATCTTAGCTAATTCGAGCTGATACAATAATTCTGGAGTTAACCCTGTAGGAGGTGAAGGTGCTACAATGTTTGAAATTACCGGTGGTCCCCCCAGGGGCAACCCACCCTGCCAGTCACCACCCAACTGTGGAAGCGTACCCGGGGTCGGCAAACTACTGGGATGGCTGGGAGTCGAGTGTAGGGGAAGCATGGCCGAAGGGCTCTGAGCACTCAACCCCTCTCGCTCACCAGTCACCCTGCCCAGTACACACGTTATCAAGTTATCCTTGGTCATGCTGCTAGTAACCGCATGACCGATAGCTGTGGCCAGGCATTGAAGACCGTACCGATCCATACCTTCCAACCGCTCGGCAGTAACAGGCCATTGCAAAAATATACTAGCATCCTCCTCACAGTTCACCCGATTAACCCTTTCATCATGCTGCTGTTCCTCAGTTTCGACATTACGTACTGTGTCTCCATTCTCCTCTGACCCGGTATAAGACATGATGCTCACAAAAATTTCTCACCACAATATTCAGAAAAGAAGTACCCCAAACTCTTATGTAGCACTATTCACTTGCCAAAAATGTCTGAAGACTCTCAAGTGCTATACTACTTTGCCAAAAAAAATTAACGTGCCCACTATATTCCTCAATAAAACAAATGACCACAACAATCCTGCAATTATCTCTTAGTTCACAAGATCCTGAGCTAGGTCGCCATTTGTTACGATCCAGGTTCTCAAAGACACAGGGCTCTTCAACATTGGACTAGATAATGGCAAAATGCAACAACGGTAACACTAGATCCAACCCCTGCCTTAAACACTGGAAAACAAAACACCATTACCGCCCTGAGTCGTGCCTGGACAACGAGGTATCCTATGACTCGGTAACTGGTGCACACACACTAGGCTGACACTCAATGAAACAGCCTATTCTCAAACAGTGAAAGATTACTCGATTATGTTACACAAAGAAAAGATAGTTAACGTGATTAATTAACGTTACGGTAGATACTCAAATAACTGGCACTCCTGTATTAAAGAAAGTGCAATGCTAGTCCTGCAACATCAACTGGAAACTTCTGAAATAAGTCTGATGCTGGGAAGATGTTCGTAAAGAATCTTGAACAATTATAATGCAGAATACGGGTCACAATAAATGCTAGGACATATAGTAATAATAGGCAGGCGAATAATAAAGACTGCGCAAAGGTAGTAATGCTCGACAACTAAAGAAATGCTTCGTGACACAACGCAACAGCCTACTAGGGTTGTGTAACTCAACAACAACCTCGGCTCAAAAGTGCAGTGAATAATAATGTTGCATACATATAATAATGGGGGCTTATCTCTAACCAGTGTCTGCTCAGTTAATAAAGTCTAGCTGGGGTATCAAGGCAGGGCAACAATGGGTGAGCATGCGGCTCGTAGCCTAACGTTGTCCAAAGGTGGTATAATGAAGATTACGTTATATGACGGGGATGCTCTCTTGATAAATCTAGGTCTCTAGTACCTAGTTCTATCCTGGCGATCCCTCAGAAGTCAACACAAAGAGGCAGCACTATGTTGTGAGGGATAGGCTATGGCCCTCTCACACCACAGCGCTGTGCTCGCAAAGTAAACCCACCCGAAGACAACTTAGGCTCCCACAGTACCTGTCGATGTCGTGCAGGGCTTAGCTAGCACTGCACACATCGGAGACAACGACACAGTAACCTTACCCCTAGTCTAGCTTTAGATAACCAAGCAGAATCACTCAACACCTTGCCAGGGAGACATATACCGGTCTACAACCTTCCCGAGAGAGGACACATACGGAAAAGTCCGTCTCTCTAACCTTAATAAAGCATAATACCTCCTTAACCTAATACATGGAAATATCTGAGAGCTTCGCGTACAATACGACTGGTCGACGGTGAACGTCTATGCTGACACCAGAAGGGATGTTGAGTTTAATAAAGATTAGAGAATGAGAAAGGAGAAGTCGAGAGAGAGAAATAGTATGCAAAGTGGCGAGTATGGGGGACAGAATTGCAAAGGATGTAGGCGATACGCGTGTCAAGCAAGCTCCGAGCTGGTAAAAAACATGAGGCCGCGACGGGAAGGGACTAGTTGACCACCCGGCCGCCAACGCCGTCAGCGCCCAAGCGAGCCGCGTCATAGCTCACCCCGCTGCCAGGTGTACACCCTCACCCTCTCTCGCTCGCCTCCCACACAAGCAACATTTATATTATAGCGAATATAAAATATAAGGCGCGGTCACAGACCAAAACAAAGACCATTTCTAGACTGTCTGTGGCAATACGACACTAATTACATAAAGCAGATCATTCTAGGACAACTGTAGCCCATCCCCCCATCCTGGCGAGCGCTAGCGAGCTGCAATGCCCCACGCAACCATTCTGCCAACGCCGGGAGGCGTCACAGTTTACACCGAACACACTTAACACACACTTATATAATCTGACTGACAGTCACAATCCCATTATAATACTTCACCCCGTCTTCCTCCAGCTGCAAGTTCACCTTCCCCAACTCCAAATGAGACTGATTTGAATGCCCACTACTCGGGTCTTATATACTAAACAATGATGGTGTAGGAACGAATCAGGAGGCGAGTGATGGTGCGCGCTCCTATCATAGCTCCTCGAGTTGCATAACAGGTGCCTGGTCCAATCACAGCTCCTGGCGTCGATCATACGTCATAGCGTCGGGTCATCGAAGTAGTTTGCAGGGTCCCCTATGACGCACGCAGGTGTGAAGGCTTGTTTGCTGGTATGCGGGCGAGCTGGTTTCCCACTCGCTAGTTCGCTCGCTAGTCTGCTTCGCCGCTTGGGTAGTTTGACACTCCTTCAACTCTAATTCTAACTTTTAAATTAACATACAGGGCTCCGTATGTCAGAACGTGTATACATCAGGCTCTGGAATGACAGTCATAGTTAGTTTTTGTTGAAGCTTGCTTTTCTGTGCCTTACGGATAGTTCCATTGACGTTGAAGATGGAAAGGCACTCAGCTGTAACACGATGCTTTGGATGTGGAAGGGTGCCATGAATGGTAAGATTTTGCTGAACAGCTCAGCATTCTCACTTTTCAACTCTAGCATGAGCACGTAGACAGGATGATCACCAACAATTATTGCAAAAGGCATCTTTTTTTCTACGATTGATTTTGCAAGCTTACACATCACATCATTGAGAATTGTCTTACTGGGTGGGTTGGGATAGGTCATGTGGTATATTGCTCGACTCTTCTCATCTGCATTTGACATGGTGGCGTGAAACCCTGAAAACCCAGGCACAGTCTGTTCTTCTGGCTTAGGTCTCGTTCGGTCATCTTGCACCCTGGCCAATGCATGGATCACACCACGAATTCTTTGCACCGATGTGTCAGGAGGAGGAGTACTTTGATCAGCTGGTGGCTTCCTGAGAGGTGGTTCCCCACGCTTCGCTGTCTTGTATGGGTTGACTTTTTGCATTTCACTTCCGAGCTCTTTGAGAGTTGTCGAGAGGTTTGATGCAAAGTTGGCACCGGGAACTGGTCTATCCTCGTGATTCTCGGAAGGAAGTTCTGTATCAAATTATTCTGGCTGCACAAACATGACATTAGTGCGGTGTGACTGGCCAGCACCGGTCAGTGTGACGCTCTTGAAGTCATCGTTGTCGACTATAGCCATAGCAGGCTTACCCTCAGCTAGTTCGAAGGGGCAATCAGATGAGCACTTGAGGTCATTGACCACCCAAAAATCTTGCAGCATAAGTACATCATTGTAACTGATGCCCAGTCCATCTTTGTGCATTATGTCGACTATCTCCCTACTCTTGGTCAGTCCATGTAGCAAGACAGAGAGATTTATCTCAAATGCAGTGCATTTTCCAGTGATGTAGCCTGTGAGGATAGATGCAATCGATCGGACGGATGGACTGTCATCAATTGCAGACTTATTTGGGTATTTCAGCCATGTGAGCAGCTTCAGCAGGAGCACACTGAGGTCTTCTTCTCTCTCCAACTCGTGTATATATGGGAGCCAGGGAATAGTATTTGTCCTGATGACTTGCTCTTTGAGTCGTGCCGCAACATTCATCACCAACTGATCATTGCTGACACCCAATGAAGATATTGCCGCCTCGATGTATGTACCTGCTGCTGTTGTATCATATACCAGTTCACTCACATTCTTTTGAATGCGTTCATGAAATCCGATGTCTTCCCCAAATTCTTTGACGAGAATTTCCTTTAAGTAGCTGGATTTTACTACTGAGTTATGTCCGTGATTTGAGATAATGCGCTTATAGTCCTGCAGCAGGCCTTGCAGTGTGCGAATTTCATGGTCTTTGAAGATGACTTGACGAATATGATGAAAGAAGAGAGCTTGGGCCTCTCGGAGGTTTACACGCTGCAGATGTTAAGTGCTTTCATCTGAAAGGGGCTTGTGGTCGCTTACATATTTGCGCCAGCACGCACGATGGTAGCGGATTTCCAACCCAAATGCTGTTTGACTATCTGGGATGGATGCAATCAGAGTGTCAAGTCTCAATCTCATGACCTCATCTTCCAGACGGACAGTATGTAACTTGAATTTAGTCCAGGCATCTACTGTTGATAGGAGTAAAATCTGCTTGTCACAATCACTACTCTTGTATGCCCCTTTCATGCACCACACACATAGAGTCTTATCGTGAAGGACACCCATACTGGAGCGGAGCCTTTTAGGTGCACTGGCCTCTGGGGAAGGGTCTTGTTGATCTGATGCTTCATCTCTTTCAAGACGTTCCTCGGATTTGTGTTTGCGTTTTTCGGCTTGAGAGAGCTTGCGCTTGCTGGATAATGATGCGTAACAAGTACTATGCATGTGGTGACCCTTTGGTCCCTTTTTCCAATCCACATTTTCATGTATATGTTGAAACTTATCAAGTTCTTTCCATTGTAAAGACTTTTCCCGGATGGATTCCCACTTCTCAGGTGTAATGTTTTCCAAACGATCATCTGCGGTACATCGCTTACCACAGAGTAAAATGCACTCGTAGTCATTTAATGTCTTGTCTGGTAACTCTTCACTCTCTCTTCTATTATCCATTATTTCGGTCACTTCACATGTCGGCGATTTTCATCAGATGGGCATGCGATCCATCTGAAACAGTAAAACAGTAATATTATATATACACCGCAGGCAGAGAACAACAGTGATGATAGCAGCGAAAGTGAGGACAGTGATTCTGATAGTGGCTCATACAGTGAATCATGTAGGGACAGTGAAGTGGCAGATTAGTATATACAATTAGTATAATACAATACAATAACAATACAATATACAATACAATACAATACAATAACCATTCCAGTGGATTTGTAATGCCAGAATTAGTGAAAAAGGACACCTCATTCGTCCTTGTAGCTCATCTGATGCCAGAGATATTACATGTCATGTTTTTCAAGATGGCGTTGGTGGCCATTTTGAATATTGGGCTCTAGCAGAGTTAGCCGTCATTTTTCAGAGGGGCATAGGAGCTAATTATCCTTTAAAATGGTTCAGGTTGTCAAATCCATCGAGAGAAAAAGGTAGGAACAAAATGGTCACGGATTCCAAGCAAATGACCCTACTAATATCAAATACTCCTTTTAGCTACCATATATCCATCCCAAGTTTAATTTTGTGTACTAAATGCAGCTGAAATTATAACAAAATTACGTCACCGGTACTGTAAGGGTTAAGAATATGGTGCAGCTTCACAAATGGAATTTGTGGATTACATTTTGTGATGCAAAAAATATTGTTTATAAGAATATTGCCGAAAGTAGTTATTCAATACTCCAGGATCGCAGCAGGGGAAGATTGTCTCAGGGGGAGATTGTAGGCACCAATCGAACAGGGCTAGACCCAGAAGAGGCTATAGGCATTCGATAAGGAGTCCCTAGATCTCCTGTTTCATTTGCTTGGCCTCTCTTACTGATTTTCTTGGTGCCTAACTTACACTGACACTACACTAAACATGCAGACCACACTTCCTTCTTCTACATTTTTTGTTTTATAATGGTGAACAATAACCCATCCTCGGAGTTCTCTGGGGGGATGGGGATGGGGGGGGGGGAGGGGGGCATTCAATTGACCACAGCCTGCCAATCTGACTGCTAACTTTTGCAACATTCGTGGCCTTTCCTCTAATTTTCCCTCTGTTGAACACCATCTCTCCTACAAACATGATCTTGTTTTTTTCACCTAAACTCAGGTGTCTGAAGCTACTGCCATCAGCCCCATCTCTGTATCCTCCTACTTTCTCTATCCTAGCTTCAAAGCCAAAGGCGGATGCTGTGCATATGTGCATAACAAATTCAATTGCTCTCATGTTCCCGATTTCAGCTCCTCTGAATTTTCAACTTTATGGCTCAAACTATCCTGTCATTCTCATACTAAATATTGATGTGCTGTCTATCTTTTCCCTAACTCTACCGACTTTCCCAAATGCTTTGACAATCTAAACTCTAAAGTGGAACACATTCTATAAAAAAAATCTTATCAGAAATCTCCATCTTAGGAGATTTCAACGTTCACCACCACTAATGGCTCTCCTCTCATTCTACTGACCAACCTGGTGAACAAGCCTACGTCTTTTCTAAAATAAATTACCGAGAGCAGCTGATTCAGCAACCCACCCATATCCCGAATCGCTTCAGAGATCAGCTCACATTCTTGACTTGTTTCTAAATTCTAACCCTTCTTCTTAAACTGTCGATTTTTTCTCTCCTTTGGGCTCTTCTGACCATAAACATATTTCTGTCACTTGTCCTATCTCTCCAATACGGCCACCTGATCCTCCCAGCCGGTGGCGCTTGTCACACTTTGGCGCTGCCGACTGGGAGGCTCTCTGGCATTACTTCTTTGATTTCCCATGGAATAATTTTTGCTTCCGTGGCCGGGGACCCTCGGAGAGTGCTGAGGTAATCATATCGGGCATTAAGGCATACGTTCCATCTTCTTTCTTTCAGACTAATGACAAAAATCTTGATTTACTCACGCCTGTTATACTGCTGTCCGCAATATGGAGGAAGCATTCAAATGGTATCGATGCCTTCAAACTCATGAATCTTATTCTTCCTATGTTTCTGCCCGGAATCAAGCCAAATCTGTTCTTCGACTTGCCAAACACTCTTTCTTCAATAATAAATGCACTGAATTATCCAACTCTAGCTCTTCCCAAGCTTTCTGGCATCTAGCCAAAAACTTCTCCAACAATTTTTCTTTCTTATCTTTCCCTTCCCCTTTCCACTCTGATGGCACAACCATCACTTCTTCCTCTGACAAAGCTGAACTCTTCACTCAAACATTTGCTAGAAACTCTACTTTGGATGATTCTGGTGCTATTCCTCCCTCTCCACCCCTTCTCTCCTAGTTATGCCTAATATCCTAATCTCTTCTAAAGATGTACTTTCTACCTTCTCTGGCCTTAATATTAAGAAGGGGTACAGTCCGGATGGTGTTCCTCCTGTTGTACTCAGAATCTGTGCTTCCGTGCTGACTCCCTGCCTAAGCAAACTCTTCCGTTTCTGTCTCTCCTCTAATGTCTCCCCTTCATGCTGGAAGTTTGCTTCCATTTAAGCTGTCCCAAAGAAGGGTGACTGCTATCAACCCTCCAACTATCGTCCAATTGCTCTTATCTCTTGTACAGTCACGGCGGTAAAGTGTGGACCAGGGGATGAACCCCTTTCTAGACACCACGCACGTGTGTATCGCATCCGAACACAGTCTACACTCAGTGAAACTGGGTAGTTTAAACTGCCAGGCCCAGCCCACTACTGGATCGCCAGTCAGTTGGCAGAAAACATTTATTAGAACAATGGTTTAGACACCCACACACACTTTATTATATGCGTTTAGAAAGAGTGTGTATAAGCCACAAGTATATTAAGTACCGGATAGTGCCAATTTGACGTTATATATCGTAGGTATGCCAAGTTATACATTTAATGTTATATAATTTGTAGAGACGGCTTTAGTTATGTATCGACTATGTTATGTACAGGCATGTAACGAAATAGGCATTAATTAAAATGAAGATCAGGGTTAATTTAGATAAGTGGACTGTATGTTATTGATAATGAAGAAGTATTAACCATATAGAATATTTACCCTTTGATGAACTCTGCTGGTGATTGGAGGATGGCGGAAAATAGGCTAGATGACTTGAAGTGGTTAGTAAGGTAAACAGCGTATGAAAAGAGGCTACAATAGGCTAGCATAGGCTAGATATTTACGTTAAGTTGTGCTAATTAACAAAGATGATGATGTAGTGACTATATGGAGTATGAGATGAAAGTGAAGCGAAAACACCTGGTGAAGTAACTATGGAAAGAAGGCTTAGCGTGTGTAGCTGGGACGGAGGTTGGTTGGAGAGTGAGCGAGCGCGTTACGTTTGTCTCTGTCGTGACATACCGCGCACGCGCATAACATATGGAAAATGTATCCCATCTTTTTTACAATGAGATACTTATGAACAATCTTAAATAATACAAATATATATACAGTATATATATGGGAATTATAATCCTACAATACTTTCCCATATACAACTGTAGAATAATATATTCTACCCAATCATGGAACGTTCGACCAAGGTTATGGAAGCGTTCAACTTAAGACTACGGAACGATACGTAACGCTACATCAACCCAGATTACGTAACATCGAGACTGTTCATACTAGTTTGAGTACACTAAGTATGGACAATGTTCAATACCCACGTCAATTGCATAATGCTTACTGTAGTTAGGTTTTAACCCGTTTTGTGTGATTAAATTCCGTTTTGTAGTATTCCAGTTACCATTAGACGATATTATTCAGCTTAGGAAGGATATATGCCAAATAAATGGTTATAAATGATCAAAGTTAAACCTTATAGCTACCACAGATCCTTTCAAAGCTGCATAAAATCACCTAAATATAACTACTATAAAATAGAACAGACGTCTCCCGCACTGAAAGGGTTATAGTCCCTACGTACGAATAATTTGTCATAAAGACAAATTAAAACGAATGACAAAACACAATAGTGGGTTTATGTAAACTACCATATATTTCACGTTTTCTGACCTCGTTTAGTGCCATTACATATTTGTTATAATTAATTATACAGAGAGAGAGAGAGAGAGAGAGAGAGTGAGAGTGAGTATAATGTAATAACACAAACCAAGATTAATTTTAAGAGACGGGGCTTCTCAAATGAGACTCCAGACTTGAATGTCCTGATTAGCTGGTTAGACGTTACTTAATTAAGGCTTCATATCCTCTGAAGTCCTATTTTTAGCCAACTACCACTTACTTTACCGCTTTCCAATTGTAAGGTTAATTTCCATTTATGGCTACCCCATGAAATATGTATACGATCTGTGTAAACGAGATTAATGTATTCCTTGAAATCTATAATAATGGTGTAATCTATGCAAAATTGTATTATTGGTTAAACTAATTAATTAAAATAGGGCTTAGTCTCTTGCCTTAGTGGCTATCAACCCTGCTGGATTATTAAGCCAGCATATGTCAATTGGCAATTCAAAACCGGAGTCTCTGTTCGAGAACTCTAGTTCCTTTTTGTCATTTGTATTCGGCAAAGGATAAATGAATATGGAGAAATACTTATATTGTTTTGCTAATTACTTCCATATCCCCGGGTTGTCTCAGTTCAATTGTTAGGTGATACGTTGTGTAGTGGTCGTAAAACTGTCCATTGCCTGCTGTCACGTGAGTTTATTGTAAACAAGTAAATTGACCTACGGTAGGATATTACTATTTTATTTGACTTTTTACTTAACTTTAGTTACTTTATTAGTATACTATATATATTTTGTTATTTCATAATCAGTGTCATCATCCGCCTTAGTCCACTGCAAGACGAAGGACGTTCCCAAACGTATTTACTCTAGCTGGTCAGATGTTATCCGTTCCATCCTACTTTTACAAACTTTCCGATCTCATCCTTCTATCTGGTTCTCTGTCTATCCCTTCCTCTAGCTCCATCTATAGATTCTCATTCTGTTTTTGTCCAACTGTTATAATATTGTCTAAATATATGATCTACCCAAGACTATTTTCTTTTATTTTTTACAGTAATGCGATTATCTTTTACTTTTGTTTGTTCTCTTATCCAAGAGGCTCTCTTCTTGTTTCTTCAATTTATCCCTAACATTAGCCTCTCCATTTCTTTATATACTTTACAAAGTTTGTGTTCAGGAAACTTTGTGTGTTCCAAGTTTCTGATTCATAAAGTAGTACAGAAAGGACTCATTGGTTGTATACTTTTATCTCTAATGTAAGGGGTAACTTGCTTTTCATAATAGAACTGTGCCTCCATTCCATATCTATCCTTGGGTTTGTTTCTCTAGAGTTCGTTTTTTAGAGTTTCAATACACGTTATAGTCTGATAATTTGTATTACATACAGTAGTATTTCAACTGTAAGGAACCACAAAACAAAATCATAATAAAATAATCCTTATTATCGTTTAGTTTACGATGTTACCTTTACATACGTAACTAAATATGGGCGGAGCTTATTAATTATCAATGCACTTGTTTCACTGGAGTCGTGCCCGCTGAAC
>JBAKBP010031065.1:2500-24912 GCA_037953745.1 Lithodes maja | reverse complement strand
GGGTGAATCTAGATGTGAGGCTGGATGGGGAAATATTGGAACAAGTAGAGTGTTTTAAATATCTAGGAGGAACGATAAGCAGGAGTGGAGGTATGGAAATGGAGGTAAAACAGAGAGTGTGTGAAGGAAGGAAGGTTTTTGGAACAATGGGAAGTATGTGGAAGATGAGAAATCTCGGAATGAAAGTAAACAGTGCAATGTATCAAGGAATTATTGTACCAACAGTGATGTATGTGGCTGAGACATGGGCTCTGAAGGAAAAGGAGAGAAGAAAGCTGGATGTGATGGAGATGAGCTGCTTGAGGAGTATGTGTAGAGTTACTCATAGAGACAGATTGAGGAATGAAGATATACATAGGAGAGTGGGACAGCAGGAACATTTGTCGGCCAGAGTGGACAGAAGGGTGCTGAGCTAGTATGGTCATGTTGAACGAATGGAAGATGAAAGGCTTACAAAGATAATATTTGAGTCATATACAAGGGAAGATAGAAGGGCAGGAAGACCCCCATTGAGATGGAGAGACTGTGTAAGACAATCTTTGGATGATAGAGGAATGACTATAGATCAGGCAAGGGAAGTGGTAATACACCGGAATGAATGGAGAATGCTTGTGAATAGTTGAGTGAACACATAGTCATTTGGGGGAAGGAGTCGGGCGCAAGATGGACTAGATAATAGTCCATCAGGCGCCTGGCCCGAGAAGACGGTTTATATGAAGGGTGCGCCTGGAAGTGTGGTGGGTGGGTTTTTTTTTTTTTTTTTTTTTTTTTTTTTTTTTTTTTTTTTTATGTGAATGAGGGAGGCAAAAGGCAGAACTGCCTATAGCGAGTGCCTCCCCCATAGTTGAAAGAGAGACAGGGCCAAAATCAAGGGACATTCGAGCCAAAATGCCTGGACACACAGAGTTTGAAGCAATTTAAGTCATAGGAAGAGGGAAAGACTGATTCTGGGAGAGAGTTCCAGAGCTCAGCTGTTGAATAGAAGAAAGTTTGAGAGTAATGTTTCACTCTTGGGTTGGAGAGTTACGCAGAGTAGGGGTGGGATTGTGTTGCAAGATGGGTACCACATGCCCTACGTAAAGGAGGTGGTATACACTGGGAAAGCTCTGAGGAACACTGATTATTATAGTAGCGATAGAATAGCGAGAGAGATGCAACATTGTGGCGGAAAGAGAGAGATTGCAGAGAGTTGTTGAGTGGATGGGAGTTAATGATACGAAAGGCCTTCCTTTCAACTTTGTCTAGGAGAGAGGTGTGAGAGGAACCTCCCCACACATGTGAACAATACTCAATACAAGGACGCACTATGCCCCTGTACAGAGCAAGAAGCTGTGCAGGGGTAAAGAACCCCCTAAGGCAGTTGAGCACACTCCGCTTCTGGGAGGCTGCCTTAGCAAGACTGGTAATATGGTCCTTCCAACTGAGAGCAGAAGAAAAAGAGACACCAAGAATATTGAGAGAAGATGAAGGATTGATTTTTGTATTGTGAGAATAATAAGGGATAGTCCGCTGGGAGTTCCTGACGGGTAGATAGATGGAGAAATTGGGTTTTGGAAGCATTAAAGGTAACAAGGTTTTCTCTGCCCCAATTGGAGATAGTAGTTAAATCAGAATTTTAATGTTCTATGGCTTCATTCTGTTTGTCGTTGAGGAATTGCTGGCTTGGGCGTTCTGAAAAACTAATGGAGTAGTGTAAGGTTGAGTCATCTGCGCTGCTATCTGTCAAATTTCCCTACACCGACCTCCCTCTTCCCTCCACCTCCTCTCTGTCCTCACCCACCATTCCGGGCTAGAAATCTTGCCCTCGTCCAGGGACGGCTGGGCTATAATTCAGTCGCACGCCATTTCTGCACTTTTCTACCCTTCTGTGGGTACTGTAGAATGGATGGGAATTGAGGTACAGTTGAGAAGATAAACTTATAAAAATTAGAAAGAGAATAGGAGATAGGAAAGAGCCCTGAGGAACACCGGAGTTTATAGGGTGAGGAAGTGAGTGATGGCCGTCCACAACCGCAGCTATGGAACGGCTGGAAAGAAAATTAGAGACAAAGGCACATGTGGAGGGATTGCTCACTAGCGCAACTTCTGATTATAAATCTATGCATAAGCATTATCTATTATTAAGTGTTCGCGTATCTTCATCCATGTATTTCCACCCTTAACAATAGAACGCCCAGCTTTTCCACATTTCGCCTTCTATCACACACACACACACACACACACACACACGAACGAACACACACACACACACCTACACTACCGAGGATTAACCTCCCATTGTAGTAGGCTTTACCTGACCCTACCTGTACGGACTTGAATTGCCGCTCCCTCTTTACCCTGACCCTACCAAAACAGTTTTTGTATGTATGTATGTTTGTGTGCATACGTGAGCGTTTGTGTATACGGACATGTGCACACTTACTGCATGTTCTTATGTTCTTATATATGTATGTATATGTATGCGTATGTATGTGCATACGTACGTGTATATATGTATGTTCTGTATATGAGTAAGTAAAATAAATGTGTATATGTACTGTATATAACTTACTCTCATGGTTATTTTATGATAATTTGTATTCTGCACCTGCATCATTATTGTATTTATTTTATTTTTTTGTAAACTGAGCTTACCATCTTCATATCTGTACATCTCATGTTCATCCACTAAATTGTAAAATGTGTATTTTCAGCTCATGAGGCTGCCATTCTTTAATAAACCGTTTATTATTATTAAACCGAAGGAGGGTAGTTTAGAAAGTAACCCGTAAACGGCGGCAAAGCTCATAAGAGATTTTACTGGGCGACGGCGGCAAAGCTCTTAAGAGGGAGGCCTAAAAAAAACATTTAAACAGCCCCAGTATCACTAAACATATATTTTTTCCCCTATACCTCATATCACTCCTCCACATCCCCTCCTTCCTCCCTTTCCCCTCCCCCTTCAATTATCACCTATTTTCCCTGTTATTCCCTAATTCGTTGGTATATTTTTGTGCTAACATTAGCAAACTGTGTGGAGGATGTGCTTACGTGCCTAGAGGGTGTGTTACATAACCGAGTGTGTGTATGAGTAGGCTCAGTGTGGCTTGAGGCCTCATGGAGGGAGGGGTTGCCTCAATGTTCTCCATAATTCATGAATGGGCTGGTCCATCTATATTCGCGATTTTGACCAGAAAAATTATATTTTCACTTGTTTTATTGTTGTTACAGGTTACTATCTTCATAGTGAAGGTAAAATAGGCTCATATGAATAAGTAATAACTATATTTATCGTAAAATGACGATTATAGGCCTGAATGGAGCCTATATTGCTCGCCCATGGGGACCGGGTTCAATACCCCCCCTCACCGTTACCGGGTTAAAGATTTGTGGCAGACTCTATCTGGCTTTCGATATGTCTAGTGCAATAGAAAAAGTCTCACCGAATTCCCGAAAGGAGGATGACCAAGAGTTAGTAAGATAAGAAAGAAGATCACCAGTAGAGCGACCCTTAAGGAAGCCATACTGGCGATCTGAGAGCAGATTATGAGAAGAGAAATGCTTAAGAAATTTGGAAGCAAGAATAGTTTCAAAAACTTTAGAAATACAAGAGATGAGAGCAATTGGACGATAGTTGGAGGGTTGAGAGCGGCCATTTTTCTTTGGGACAGGTTGAATGAGAGCAAACTTCCAGCATGAAGGGAAGACGTTAGAGGATAGACAGAGACGAAAGAGTTTGCCTAGGCAGGGAGTCAGCACGGAAACACAGTGGTTTCGCTCTGCTGCATCTGCCTGCCGAGATCGGAACCTCTCCGGGTGGTCGGGGGCCGGGGAAGTGCTGGAGGGATCTTGGTGACCCTGGTCTCTGGGTCTTCTCCTGGATGACCTAGATGTGTGTGAATCTGTATTTTTTGTTTGTGTGTTCATTGTTTTCTGTTGCGTTGTCCCTATTCTGGCTCTGTCTTGAGTTGCCCTCCCCCCCCCCCCCCCCCCAAAAAAAAAGGAAAAGTCGGGATTTGGCTTGAGTATATAAATAGATAGATCGATAGGTAGACTTCTTTACTCAGATACTGTGGTTCCGATACATCTGATGGTAAAGTGCTTGTATGATGTCGGCTTATTAGTGCTATTGCTAAGGGGTTTCAAAATGCCCAAAGTAGCTCGTACAGTACGGTAAAATTATACTTTGCTGGCACTGGACGGTTCATGAAACCTTTTTTCTGTGACTGATGTATGGATACGTCCCATGTAAAAAAATATGCTTGCTGCGGGCGACTTACCCATACCTTTTGGTGTTATTGGCTAACTTGGTAATACCAAGCCACTCCACTTATTGCCAGATGCTTCCATAAGCTTCTAACCTTCACTCCTATAGTAATATCAGTTTGCCACAGGCCTCGGTTGTGAGAGGGTGTGTGTCCAAGCAAAAGGTGAATTGGAAGCTAAAATTCAACCAAGAACAGGTTTACTTGCATATGTATTTGTGACAACTATGTATCAGGTATGAATGTAAAGTTCATTTCACGTTACAGGATATAACTTATACTATTTTCTAAACACAAAACTTGATAGAACAAGTAGTTAATTTCACTGAGTTACCGCTAGCGTAAAATTACGAAAGAGGAAGGGATAATACGCTCACTTATGATCTAATTACTATCTCCAATTGGGGCAGAGAAAACCTTGTTAACTTTAATGCTTCCAAAACCCGATTTCTCCATCTATCTACCCGTCCGGAACTCCCAGCGGACTATCCCTTATTCTTCAACAATACAAATATCAATCCTTCATCTTCTCTCAATATTCTTGGTGTCTCTTTTTCTTCTGCTCTCATTTGGAAGGACCATATTACCAGTCTTGCTAAGGCAGCCTCCCAGAAGCTGGGTATGCTCAGCCGCCATAGGGGGTTCTTTACCTTTGCACAGCTTCTTGCTCTGTACAAGGGCATAGTGCGTCCTTGTATTGAATATTGTTCACATGTGTGGGGAGGTTCCTCTCACACCGCTCTCCTAGACAAAGTTGAAAGGAAGGCCTTTCGTATCATTAACTCCCGTCCACTCACCAACTCTCTGCAATCTCTCTCTCTCCGCCGCAATGTTGCATCTCTCTCACTATTCTATCGCTACTATAATAATCAGTGTTCCTCAGAGCTTTCCCAGTGTATACCACCTCCTTTACGTAGGGCACGTGGTACCCATCTTGCAACACAATCCCACCCCTACTCTGTGCAACTCTCCAACCCAAGAGTGAAATGTTACTCTCAAACTTTCTTCTATTCAACAGCTGAGCTCTGGAACTCTCTCCCAGAATCAGTCTTTCCCTCTTCCTAGGACTTAGGAACACTGTGTGTCCAGGCATTTTGGCTCGAACGTCCCTTGATTTTGGCCCTGTCACTCTTTCAACTATGGGGGAGGCACTCGCTATAGGCAGTTCTGCCTTTTGCCTCCCTCACTCACATAGAAAAAAAAAAAAAAAAAAAAAACTACTGGTCCCGGCCGGTCACGGTATACACAAAAGGTAAAGATGGTCG
Organism: Lithodes maja; assembly: GCA_037953745.1. NCBI lineage: Eukaryota > Metazoa > Arthropoda > Malacostraca > Decapoda > Lithodidae > Lithodes > Lithodes maja. The sequence goes on along the minus strand of JBAKBP010031065.1, from coordinate 19,403 downwards.
ATATTCTCAAGGCCAGGGGAAGGGAAAATGTATGAAGTAGACTGTTGTAGGGAGACTTCTACCTGAATTTTCCATTGGAACTCATTTAAATTCGCTCAGTGCTACGGATACTGCACTAGGGTGACGTATATTGAGCGAATTGTAGGGATTGAGTTTATACAGACATAATACTAGTGTAAACCTAGCGGCATAGGAAACAGCTAAGAACGCATATTTTTGTTTTTCTTTTCACAAAATGTGTTCATATGATAAAGTATCGTACGGAGGCTAAGACTTAGTATGACACAACAAGAATCTTTATAATATCCCCATAGATAGACTGTGATATTATAATTTCTAATCGAGTGTGGTACATACTTTAACCCCACAGCCACCTTTCCCTGTCCATGAGTACCGCCCGCACTCATTATCAACAAAATCTTATCTCGCTGTTCTTTATCTAATGTGTTACACTAAAGAAAACATGACAGATACAACTGCCCTACACATGTCAAGTGAAGCCAGTGATGTATAAGGCTGATGGATGAGTGGTGATGGCTGAGTGAAGTTGTGTCTGCACTTGGTGGTGGCTGAGTGAAGTGTTATCTGCTCTTGGTGGTGGCTGAGTGAAGTGTTGTCTGCTCTTAGTGGTGGCTGAGTGAAGTGGTGTCTGCTCTTGGTGGTGGCTGAGTGAAGGGTTGTCTGCTCTTGGTAGTGGCTGAGTGAAGTGTTGTCTGCTCTTGATGGTGGCTGAGTGAAGGGTTATCTGCTCTTGGTGATGGCTGAGGGTTGTGGTGTCTGCTCTTGGTGATGGCTGAGGGAAGTGTTCTCTGCTCTTGGTGATGGCTGAGTGAAGTGGTGTCTGCTCTTGGTGGTGGCTGAGTGAAGTGTCGTTTGCTCTTAGTGCTGGCTGAGTGAAGTGTTGTCTGCTTTTGGTGGTGGTTGAGTGAAGTGTTGTCTGCTCTTGGTGATGGCTGAGGGAAGTGCTGTCTGCTCTTGGTGGTGGCTGAGGGAAGTGTTGTCTGCTCTTGGTGGTGGCTCAGTGAAGTGCTTTCTGCTCTTGGTGGTGGCTCAGTGAAGTACTTTCTGCTCTTGGTGGTGGCTCAGTGAAGTGCTTTCTGCTCTTGGTGGTGGCTCAGTGAAGTGCTTTCTGCTCTTGGTGGTGGCTCAGTGAAGTGCTTTCTGCTCTTGGTGGTGGCTCAGTGAATTGGTGTGTGGTTTTGGTGACGGTTGTGTCTAAAATTCTTAGAGTTTAAATTTTCAAAGTGAATGAAATCGTTAATGCTAACCAGCATACTGTTAAATATGTCATCATACTTTATTCATTTAAGTTTTTTCTTTTTCTTTTTCTTGTTACTGAATGACTGACTACAACTCCTACTAATGCTATGCCCTGCATATTTGTTTTTATATCGGTAGTTAAATCAACAGAAGAACAATACATTAAAATGATCGAAAACAAATGAACATTACCAATCTCGGATAAATTGCTAAGTAAAACTGTTAGCGTGATTCTGGATAAAATGTTTGTAAATTGAGATTAGGCTCATACAAGCGTTTTTTCAACAAGTTTCTTGCAGCATTTTTCCAGTGCTCTATGGTAATCTTGAATCTTTAAGGGGGATAGACAGGTTGGGGAGGTGAGAGGTATCTAAGGGTTAGAGAGAAGTAAAGATGGAAATGAAGAGCAAAGTCGAAGAGTAAAAAAGGTGGAGGTAGTCCTCCTTGCAATTCTTGGGTAATACTTAGATGTGACAAGTGAGAGTAGACGAAGAGCAGCAATGCACCGTGTGGAGTGCCAGGTGGTGTTGGTGGTGTGGAGAGGCCGTTGATGTTGGTGAAGGTGGGAGATGGTGTTGTTTATGAAGCGGATGGTGAAGCTGAAGATTCTTGGTGGGCTTGGTCTGTTTCCTCCCCTGTTGCTTCCCTTTAGTGATTTATATTAAAAAACAAAATCTAAATTCTCCTTTATCACCTTATAGTAATCTCTCCCCACCGTTGATAGTACCCAACCAGTTGTTATTTCTTCAGAGTATTTTTGTTTCATTATAGCTGGAGTACAAGTTTGAAGATCTGTTGCAAATCTTAGCCATTCTTCATCTTTCCGTGGTTGAATCTTGGTAGCTGTGTCTCTGGTTTGAGGATTTGGCTTCTTGTCCCTCACAACTTGTGGTGTTAGAACAGGAGGGAGAGGAGTTGTCATGATGGTCTGTTCTTGTGATGAGCTGGTAGACTGGATCGGAGTAGAAGAGGTCTTGTCTTCTTCCTGTTCTTCAGCATCAACTAGCTCGACATCCACCTCTTCTTCCTCGGAGTCTTCTTCATACGATTCTGCTTGATGAGTTTCGAGGTCTTCTGGTGGTGTCGAAGTTTGTGCTGGTTTGTGCTGGTCTTCCGTTGGTTGTTGTGGCTCCTTCCGTTGTGTGCTCAGGGGTCGTGGGAGCAGGAGTTTTGGCCTCATGGTGTTCTTCGGCTTTGGTGTTTTCTTCCTGGATGATGGTGTATCACCCAGAAGATCCGGAGTGACGATCTCTGGTGGGATGACGATCGTTGGGAGTCCATTGGCCTTCAGAAGAGCAGGTAGAAGTACAGGTATTCGGCTTCTGTCCCCCCCAGCAAGCGCTATTGCAGTTTGAACTACAATAGTGATGATGTCTGTTTTGCTGGTTGTTGTTATTTTGGGGGTTGTTGTTCCTTGCCTCTTCTTATGTGCATATTTTGATCCAGATACAGCATGCCTGGATCCAAGTAGATATGCCCCATCTGGTCCAGTTACGTTGGCTGTCTCTTCTCCTTTTTTCCCATCCTTAACTACAAATTCAACCTTCCTTCCATCCCTGAGAGAAGGTATTTGATGTTGAGGATTTGGTGTGGTGATTTGTGATTTGTGGACAAATATATCACCTTTGTAGCCACTGGAGTAAATTAAGCCATATCCCTTCTTAATGTTATACCACTTCACGGTTCTTAAATAGTGGATGGTGATGTTATTAGAAGCCATGACGAGTGGTGGTGGTGGGAGTATGGTCTATCCAATCAGAGAAGATAATATGGTCTGGTCTTGGTCTGTGTCCATGGTATCGGTATCGGCAAATGGACCGAACGTAGATGATCAACGTTGACTGGCTGAAATATTGACAAAAGCTGCCAGACCAGTGGACCCTGGGTGCAGATAAAATAATTATGCCCTAAGTATAGCTCCGTGTACAGTTCTGCGACTTCCAAATTGGCCAAAGTTAAATCATTCCTGTTCAGGTACCAAATGTAGGTACGGTAGGTAGGTATTTAGTGTAAAAGTTCGATCAAATATTTTTGAGAAATTCAAATATCAAACAAACACATATAATCACATATTGTGATGTAATCCAAATCAGAGTTTGGAGAAGATGTTATCATTATTCGTAGCGGGTAGCTAACTGTGTAGCCCATGTGTCACTAGCTTAGAGCAAATGATTGTAAGCTGAAAATATCCGACTGAGGTGAACTTGATGTTTGGTGGTGGTGGTGGTGGCGGATGCAATGAACTGTAACAATGTGTTTCTCTCTCTCTCTCTCTCTCTCTCTCTCTCTCTCTCTCTCTCTCTCTCTCTCTCTCTCTCTCTCTCTCTCTCTTCTGTCATCGCCTGCGAGAGAGAAGCGAGTGTCATTATTAGCTCATAAACTACTTATTTTCGAACGTTTCAAAATCGGCGATTTACACCTAAGATTGCACTCTTTCCATTTTAATTCCTCGGCTAGAAGGCAGGGCGTAAAAAATGAGTTAAATTGTAAACTATAAGGTACTAGATTAGGTTGGCTTAGGTTAGGTTAGATGAAGTTAAGTTCGGTGAGATTAGATTAGAAAAAGTTGAGTTAGGTAACGTTGGATAAGTTAAGTACTTAAGTTTGATTTAGTTGGCTGAGCTGGTTAGGGCAGCTTAGTTACTAGTTAAGATAATATTTAGTTGCCTAATCTAATCAAATTAACCTACTGTTATGCTAGATAAAACAAATTGTGTGGATTCACCAAACGGGAAGAAATAATTAGTTCAATATACATGCACTGTACGAACACAAGGTGAGTTATGCAATTCAATACAAGGCAACGTTATACTTATACACAAATAGGAGAGACTATATCTATGTCGTGACTCGAGATGATGCATACACTTATTTTTACAATAATCAATATCAATAGGCCTACATAGAATCAGATACAAAGTAATTATGGAAATAAATATCTATATGAGTTCATTAATCTCTTCATTGAATAATATGATAACGTTACTACAAGTTTATACAATCATAAGTACATAAGTTAGGTATTGGAAATGGTCTCGTAATTACACAGGAACATAAAATGAATAGTGTAACTTTGGTATGATGTGGTGTAGATATTATAGTCCTGCTATAAAATATCTTCAGTTAGGTTGACTCAGGGATGTCCAATGAGTACTAAGGTTTAATAGGAGATGGCAAGGATAGATTGTGCACTTTGTTTTCCTAGTGGAATTAAACGGTTGCGCAATAAAGGACTCGAGGACAAGACGGAATTACGTTACTTCTTCGCAAGTGATTTTCCGGAAGTAGGGGGAGGACACAATGATACTCTGACGATTGAGGTCTTAACGAGGAACTTTAGTAAATTGTAGCTATAGGGGGTCTTGATATTATTAGGCACTGTGGAAGGTCTCGAACTGCTTCTTTTAAGTATTGTAGAGTCTGGGGACATCTTCTTGGAAGGTCTCGAACCACTTCCTTTAATTTCAGCAACTGATGTGTGAGTCTCGAGCCTCACTGGGGGTTTGATAGCATCAAGCCAATCTATGTGAGCATTGAGCCTCATTAGTGTTTTGCTAGCATCGAACCTAGCTATGTTAGCATCAAACCATAGTCGGGGTTTACTAGCATTGAGCCTAGCTGTGTGAGCATCGAGCCTCACTGGGTGTTTGCTAGCATCGAGCCTAGCTATGTGAGCATCAAGCCTCACTGGGGTTTACTAGCATCGAGCCTAGCTATGTAAGCATCGAACCTCACTGGGAAGGTGGTAGCATAGGGCCTACCAAACTGACCAAACAACGAAGGGTCATTCCAATCTACAAATGTTTAAATCCAGTTGTTACAAACATTTTATGAATGGAGGATGCCTTTAGGCACATGGACCTTTTTGTTTTATCTGTGTTTTTCCTTCCTCCGTTCATTGTCTCTTTAAAAAAAAAAAAAAAAAAAAAAATTTGTTAATACCTGCTTTTGGTCAACTGTGTCTCTTTTGGTTGCTACTTATGCGCTAGTGTGTTTGAGAGGAAGAAGGGGTCAGCTCACTCACTGTTGGCTTTCTTTTGAAATCCGGTGATAGCCGTCTCGATGATGAGGTCGTCGTGTTGGAGGCTTCTCTGGGCGAGAAGGGCGAACTGGAACTCTGGCATTGGTATACTTATGCTTTTGCTTAATGAAAGCTGCCTTGGTGGTGATGCTGACTATTCTTAGGCTCTTCATATTACTTTCCCCGCCTGTATAAAAGTCTCGTCAGCGTGGCTGGAGGTCATACGTTTTCTCAGTTGAAGTGTTGCAAACTGGCTTGAGGCGGTGGAAAAGGTCATACCAAATAGTTGACCTTGCATCTGGTTTCTCGATTGGTCTCTTACCCAGAAAAAGCGATGAAGGAGACATCTCGTCCAGCAGATGTTTTCTTAAGTGATTTGCGTTCCATAATCTTCTTTTACATTCTGATGATGTGATCTGGAACGCATATCATACAAACATTTTGTTGGATTTGGTGAATTGTTGAATGGCGAAGATGCATGGCGTGGACGTTGTTACGGCGGCAGCAGGTAAACGAATGGTGGCCCTTGACCCCAGGTCGGTCACCTAGTTAATCCTTGTGGATGCTTAGGTGCCAGGCATCTCTTGTGGAGTGTTGGGGTACCTTGATCAGAGGCAGTTGTGTTTGTTAAAGTTGTATTTCTGCTAGGTGGGGTCGCTAAGTTTGTTGCTGTGGTTGCGATTAATGTTTCCTCAGGTGGTATCGATGTTAGTCTAGCCGCTTATGGACAGGCTGTTGGACTGTAACGGGGTGGTGGGAGTGACCGATTCCCAGAATGGGTGTAGGTATGATAGGTCTTGCTAGGTGTGTTGGCAAAGTTGATCTTGAAGTTGTAGGTGCTGTGGGTGCCTGGGAGGGTTGACTGGGTGGTCGAATATAGGTGCAAGTGACGGGCAGACTTTGCTGGGGGTTGGCATGGTGAGACGTTTATGAGGAGGTTTCAGGGGAATGGGTGGTTTATTGGAAGCATTTAGTGTACTAAGTGGTATACTAGTGAGTTGAGTTACTATGGATTTGAGAGGCAGTGTTACATCGTTTTTCGGGAATAACTTATTAACAAACACTTGGATCAGTATGATATTTTGACACAGCTTTTCTCACACCGTGCCCTAATTTTCGTCAATATAGTGCATTACCAAAAGTGTAGAAATAAGCCACTTGTCCCTGTGTCATGAGGTTAAAGTCACACATTAATGACTAAGAAACGGACAAGGCTACCGTGGCTTACCTGTGAGAACCACCAAACCATTATTGCTCCTCCAAGAACACGGTAGTTATCAGCCACCACCCAACCCTACTATCGCCTTTAAATTCAAGTTATCTGTCAATATAAAAATAAAAATATATAAAAATACATACTTTTTGTATATTTATACTTGATATTAACAGATAACTAAGATAACTAAGGTTGCTATCCTATTGTTTTCCGTGGTAGTACAGTGGTTAGCGCGGGACTCTGGTATGCCTACTGACCCGGGTTTTCGGGAGGGTTAAATTCTCCTTCTCACCCACCATTTCATTAGGTATCTGGGGACTCGAGATGATGCACATACTTATTTCCACAAGTAACAATATGAATACATAGAATTAGATACAAAGTAATTATGAAATCAAACAGTTATGTGAGTTCTTAGACTCTCCTTGATCTATTCACTGAATAGAATGACATAATAACTACAAAGTTTTTACAATCATAAATAATGGAAATGGTCTTGCAAGTACACAAGAACTTAATTGGATGGAGACTGAATATTTACACAAATAACATAGTCTGCCCGCGCACCTGATCATAGAGAAGGGCCTTAGCTGTTAATCTTACATGCTCATGTTACACTCTCGACGACGTAAGACGATAACTTATAAAAAATAACTTTAGACGAATAGTTTAGCTTTGGTATGTTCTGGTGTAAATATTATAGTCCTGCTATAAAATATCTTCAGTTAGGTTGACTCAGGAATGTCTAATAATAACTGTAATGCCCTCGCAAAAATCCCGCCACCCAAATACTCTGCTACCCGAGTTGACGTTTGGGATAGTGTAAAATAGTCATGATGGTTAGTCCAAGAAACCCATCACGTGAGAAACCTTCCACGAGACTATCAACCTGGTTCTTTCAACCTGAAGGACTAAGATTACTATCCTATTAACGTCCGAAGTAGCGGAGTGGGTTAGAGCGCGGTCCTGGGGTGACCGGACCTACTGAGGTCACTAACCAGGGTTCGAATCCCCGCGCAGGCGGGAGATTTTCGGGAGGGTTAAATTCCCTTCGTTCACTCGACATTTCACTGGTGGCAGCCAGGGTGCGTGATCCGGTAGCTAGATAGAGCACCCATCACGAGAACCTGCGCCAGGCATCTCAGAACCTGGACTATTGAAAATGTTGGGGTGATATGGCTACGTTACCTGAAGACGTTAAATGTCGGCTTGGGTCTAGCCTAGTCAAAGAAGGATGTTGTGTAATGCCCTCGCAAAAATTCCGCCACCCAAATACTCTGCTACCCGAGTTGACGTTTGGGATAGTGTAAAATAGTCATGATGGTGAGTCCAAGAAACCCATCACGTGAGAAACCTTCCACGAGACTATCAACCTGGTTCTTTCAACCTGAAGGACTAAGGTTACTATCCTATTAACGTCTGAGGTAGCAGAGTGGGTTAGAGTGCGGTCCTGGGGTGACCGGACCTACTGAGGTCACTAACCAGGGTTCGAATCCCCGCGCAGGCGGGAGATTTTCGGGAGGGTTAAATTCCCTTCGTTCACCCGACATTTCAATAACTAAGGTCATTTTAATAGGGGATGGCAAGGATAGATTGTGTGTTTTGTTTTCCTGGTGGAATTAAACGGTTGTGCAATAAGGGACTCGAGAAGATTAGGCGGAAATACATTACTTATTCACAAGTAATTTTCCGGGAGTAGGGGGATGACACAATGATGCTCTCGCAACTGAGTTCTTAAGGGTGGCCTTTAACCCTGGATAGGTATCGTCAGAATCGGGTTTCGATGTGGGTCTTGTAGTACCACAAATGGCACACCGCATATAAATATTCATATAAAATAAGGTCATTGAGATAGATTTGTTTTGTCAATTGCTACCATTAATGTAAAGATTCCTTAACATTATGGAGAGTGTAATTGAAAATCAGAGTGATGTTTATATTTTTTAACACTTTGAAAGCGGGACCAACTTTGGTGCGCGGCACAATAAAATCGATTTCTGCGCATCACGTCGTGCCTCTTGTGGAACAATGAATCCTATCCAGGGTTAATAAGGTGTCACTACATGGGGTCTTGATATTGTTAGGCACTTTGGAAGGTCTCCAAGCACTTCCTTTTAGTATTGTAGACTCTGGAGATTACATTTTTTTTAAAGGTCTCTAACCGCTTCCTTTAATATCAGCAACTGATGTGTGAGCCTCGAGCCCCAATGGGTGTTTGATGGCATCGAACCTAACTATGTGAGCTTCGAGCCTCAATGGTGTTTTGCTAGCATCGAGCCTAGCAATGTGAGCCTCGAGCCTCACTGGGGGTTTGCTAGGATCGAACCTAGCTATGTGAGCTTCGAGCCTCATTGGGGGTTTGCTAGCATCGAGCCTTGCTAACTGACCAAAAAGCGGAGGTTAATTCCGAATGTTTTTTATACCTGCTTTTGTTCGGCTGTGATAGTGTCTCTTTCGGTTGCTATTTCTGCGTTGGTGTTTTTTGAGAGTAACAATGGCTCGCTCGATGTTGGTTTTCTTCTTAAATCCGGTGATAGCCATCTTGATGGTGAATTTCGTTGTGTTGGAGGCCACTCCAAGTGAGAAGGGTGCGCTGGAGCTCTGGTGTTGGTTTTATGGACGCTGGCATGGTGGTGATGCTGGCTATTCTTAGGTTCTGCATATAACCTACCTTAACCCTGGTGATGGGCTGGACTATCAGAGTGAGAGGTGAGCGATCTCTGCCATACCCATAGCTTATTCTGACTGTTCCTTTTACTTATATATTTTCTAGATCTCAAGTGATGGCGTCTTTTCCATGGATTGACCTCCCTAGATTGGGAGCCAAAGCACTTCATTTTTCCTTTGCCCCTCAACTTTCCCTTCATAAATGCTTAGGGGCACAGGGCCTTGAGTGGGGTTTTGGTTTTCCGGGCGTTTCCGCACCCTCCTTAGCTCCCTGCCTTGGAGTGGCTTCAGTCACCCTGGCTTTATTACCTGTACCTGTGGAAACCACCAAACCATTATTGCTCCTCCATCAAACACGGTAGTTATCACCCACCATTCAACACTTAGTCTCTTACCTTAGTCTCACCTTAGTCTCTCCCCCACTCCTCGTGCAAGAAGCCTGCTAGCACGAACAGTACCAACCCCTCGCCCCCGTTCTAACCACTCCTCTCCCCGACCTGTACGTAGAGTCCCGCCACCACAGGTATCCGGATTTACACCAGTGAGGAACGGTGCACGGCCAACGCAGAAAAGGTCTCATCTACCAGTCACAATGTCAAACAGATTTGAGATATTGGTAGAGATGGAAGACGAACCAGAAGAGACCAGGCTCGTTGGGGATTCCATCCTACGAGGACAGGTCGAAGAGTTCTGCGACAGAGTCCCAAATCAACGAAAAAGATTTTGCATCCCAGGAGCTGGACTGGACGACATTGTGGAAGCCTTCGAAGATACCACAAAGGATGCAAATGAAAATACCCTTTTTGTCATCCATGCTGGTTCAAATGACGTCATGCGCACCAGATCCGAAGAGTTGATGGAGAAATATCGCAAGATGATCCAGCACTACAAAAACAAGTCAAGGAATATCATCATCTCAGGCATTCTCCCCAAGATCGACGCACCTGACAAATTCTACGACAAGGCCTTCAGCACAAATAGCCGACTAAAATATTTGTGTCTGAGGGAAGAAGTTGAATTCATCAACCTCTGGGACAACTTCTACAACCAGCCTACTCTGTTCCGCAAGGATGGCACTCATCTAAACCCTGTGGGTTCAGCACGCATGGGTCGTCTCCTACACGAAGCAGTCCGCAGCCATGGATCAAAAAATGCCATCCGAGAAGAAGCAGCAGTGACATAAATCATCCAACGCCAAGAAAAAAACAGAGACAACCGAGGACCACCAGCGATAAGGACCGAAGACAGCGAGGACCGAGGACAGCCATGAACATAAATGTAGATCCGACAAGAACCAAAAATATTATTAAAGAGCGTTCCGTGAGTTCTAAAATAACAAATTTAAAGGTTTTCTATGCAAACACTCGTAGCATACGCAATAAATCTTCAGATTTAGAGGAGCTAGTGTTTACAGAAAATTATGATGTGATTGGCATAACAGAATCTTGGCTCAATACAGAAGATAGAGACTTTTTAGCAGAGTATTCACTTCCCGGTTATGTAATGTTTGAGAAAAGCCGAATAAATCGAAATGGAGGTGGCGTTTTACTTTATATCAAAGAAAGTCTTAACCCTACCCTCTTGTCAAAACCTCAAATTGTGAACATCGACGCATCTTTTGTGCTAATAAAGAATAATAAAGGTACAAAAATAATACTTGCATTAATATACAGACCTCCAGCTCAATCAGTGCAAACTGACCGAGAAATTTATGAACAAATTGCAGATGTAACTCAAAAGATACCGTAATTTTTGGCGACTTTAATTTACCTGTGACCAAGTGGGGCGATACTCTTACTTCACACTCCGGACATTACTTGTATACGAACTTGCAAGAGAGTTCGCTTTATCAATTTGTTCGAACGCCGACCAGTGGTAATAACGTTCTTGACATTGTACTTGCAACAAAAGAAGAATTAATAGAGAATTTGAATGTTGGTGATGAATTCAGTAACAGCGACCATCGTACGATAACTTTCACTTTAAAGTTTACTAGTAACGAACCAAATAGTAGTATCGAAAAAGTCCCTAATTTCAAGAAAGCAAACTTCCATAAACTTAGAGCTATGTTTAAAGAAACTGACTGGAGCTTTTTAATTCACAATAACGACATAAATACATCTTGGAAGTTATTCGAAACCACTTACCTAAAAGCAGTGCAACACTGCATACCATCGAAAATACGGCGTCCAGGCCATAATTATAAGCCCAAATGATGGAATAAAGATATTTCAAACTGCCTGCTTGCTAAAAAATTTGCAAATGATAGATTAAAATCCTCACAAAATGACGAAGAACGGCTGAAATTTGTAGAGCTACGACGCAAAGCCAAAAAGTTAATTAAGCAAAGTAAAAAGACCTTAGAGTTACATATTGCGAATCAAAGTAAAACAAACCCGAAAGAATTCTATAGTTATATCAGAAAGAAAAAAGTAGTTACTTCAACTGTTGGACCGTTAGTCGATGAAAATGGAGAATACACCAAAGACGAAGTAAAAATGAGTAATGCCCTCAATACCTTCTTTGCATCAGTTTTTACAACAGAAGACCTCAGTGATATCCCTACACCATCGCCGATTCAGATTGATAATTCAGATGTTCTAAGCAATATCACCGTTACAGAGAGAGAAGTATTGAATTGTTTAGATAAACTCAAGGTAAATAAAACGCCTGGACCTGATACAATCTCGCCTAGAGTTCTAAAGGAAGCTAAGGATGAGCTCTCCAAACCACTGACATTACTATTCAATAAATCCTTGCAGTCTGGAACTATGCCCGATCAGTGGAAACTAGCCAACGTAACACCGATATTCAAAAAAGGCAGCAAATCCCTACCCAGTAACTATCGTCCAATTAGCTTAACCTCAGTTGTATGTAAAATGCTAGAAACGGTCATGAGAGACAGACTCGTAAATCACTTAGAGGAAAATAACATACTTAAAGATACTCAACACGGCTTTTGTAAAAAACGTTCCTGTTTAATAAACCTCTTAGACTTCTTCCACGATATCCTCAACCTCTACGATGAGAGTAAAGCTGTAGATATTATATACCTTGATTTTCAAAAGGCCTTTGACAAAGTTCCCCACCAACGTTTACTGCTAAAACTAAAAGCGCATGGAATACAAGACAGTGTGTTGAAATGGATAGAAAATTGGCTCAGCGACAGAAAGCAAAGAGTAGTCATAAACGGTAAGGCATCTAAATGGACCAATGTAAGTAGCGGGGTACCCCAGGGATCGGTACTAGGACCAATTCTCTTTCTAATTTACATCAACGACATAGATGAGGGTCTCACCTGTACAATCTCAAAATTTGCTGACGATACAAAAATTGCAAATAGCATACTCTCAAAAGAACAAGTTGACGATATGCAACACAATCTAGATAAATTGTCATGTTGGGCCCAAATTTGGCAAATGAGTTTCAATGCGGATAAATGTAAAGTACTACATATCGGATACCTAAATGAGAAAGCAAACTATTCGACGAATGGCACTCAGCTTAAGAATGTAAACAGAGAAACCGATCTGGGAGTAACAATATCGAGTAACCTAAAACCGAGTCAACAATGTTCAGAAGTTGTTAAGAAGGCAAACAAAATAATTGGCTTTATAGGCAGGTCATTTGAGCATAAATCCAAAGAAGTTATCCTAACCCTTTACAATTCTTTAGTCCGCCCTCTTCTGGAATACTGCGTTCAATCCTGGTGCCCTTATTACCAAAAAGATATAAACAAGCTAGAACGAGTTCAACGTAGAGTTACCAAAATGATACCTAGCCTAAAGAACAAACCATACGAAGAGCGTCTTAGAGAATTAAATCTATTTCCATTAACCCAGCGCAGATTAAGAGGTGACTTAATTCAAGTGTTCAAAATCATCAAAGGCATGACAATATGAACTGTAGTAAGTACTTCACTATCGACCAATCTAATTACACGCGGGGAAACGGTTGCAAAATTATTGGTAAATCTTTTAACTCACACGAATCTAAGAATTTCTTCTTCAATCGAGTTGTCAACTTGTGGAATGGGCTTCCCCGAAACATTATAGACTGCATCACCGTTGATTCATTTAAACTCCGCCTAGACAAATATCTCGCATCAAACCCGCGACTGACTGCGTTTGTAAATTAATAACTTTATTTTATCCCCCCCTCAGTTACTAACCCATCTGTCCCCTACTAACTTCCTAATCCTGCCACGGACATTAGTTCCAGGGCAGTAATTCCCTTTCCAATGTTCCCTTGCCCACTCTAAACCACTGTTTGGACACTTGATCCTCAGTGTTTTGGAGGACAAGCAACCTAGAAGGGTCACTAGATCTGTTGTTGCTTGATTTCCTGTGTACTCCTTTGTACTTTGTACTAATATCGCCTACACATTCAAGTTATCTGTCACTATCAATTATAAATATACAAAAAAAAATGTATTTGTGTATATTTATGGATTAGGGGATTGAGGTAGTCCCCTTAGAAATTCCCTCCATGATGTTGGGAAACCTGCACGGAAGAGCGGCGCATCTGGAAGGGGGAGATTTGGGTATGCTGCCCCTCGCTCATTTGATTATATTTGTCTTTCCTCTCTTGTTTTCCGGAAGTGTTGCTGGTTACTCTTATTGTTTTTCCTGGGGTGGGTGGCAGAGCGTGGTTTATGGTGGCAATTCTGGCCTCTGGAATGTTGAGGTGGGGCGGGGCTAGGTGTGGTTTTGGGCGGCCATGTTGTTGCCGTCCTTCCTTCGTCTTCTCGTTTGTTCGTGGTTGAGGTGGCTGTTTGACGTTGACTTGTTGAGGCGAGTTCTTCTCCTTTTGTAATTTCCCTTGTCCTTTCTTCTTTTCTTCTGTGGTCGCCCTGGGTGTTGTGGTTTGTTCTCTTCTTTGTTGTTTCGTGTTTCTTTCTGACTTGCCGGTATTCCCGTTCTTCCTAGCCGTTTTCTTTGGTGGGGTATTTTCTGTGTTGTTTCTCTCCTTTATCGTGGTCTCTCTTTCTATTTCCATACTTCTCTTCTGGTTTCGGCTGGTCTGTTGTGGCATGGTGGTGATCTTTATTTCGGGTATTTTACTAAAACTCATATCGACATTGAATATTATATATGCTGGGAGACCATATTTTATAATTACTGGAAAACGAAGCCCAATGAAGACCAATTGTAATCATACCTATCAATTATCTCTTAGATATGGTACAAAATGTTTTACCTTATATATTCAGTATGCTAGCATGTAATTTATGTACAAAACCCATATTAACTAATGTAGACTGTCAATTTTGTGCAGTATGCGGGAATGTTATGCATATATTGTGTTCTGATTGGGTTTGTAAGAATTGCAGGCAAGACAGTTTATCATTTATCAATCTAAATGATAAGGAATTCTTTACCTATTTCCTTACAAATAACTTTGTCAGCACCTGGAATATTATTATCTGAAATCGAAAACAATATATTTTATATAGAGGAACCTGATCAAGTGTATACTATTAACTCTACGACTATTAGGGGCCTTTACAACAACAACATTAGCGATAGTAAAAATTGTCATCAATCGTACAGTACTACTATACTCCATTCAACCGACCTGTGCATCTGGCTCCTAACTGGTGTTTGAATCGAGGCTCATGATTGGCTATCATATAAGTACCCGAGCTCACTGGCCAAACTGAGCGGCAGAGCTGATAATTGTTTCTTATTATCTTTATTATTCCTTATTTACCGTCCTGGTGGTGTAATGGTTAAGGTGGCAAAAATATGTGTGTGATAACCCGGGTTCGAATCCCGGTGGATCATATATACTTTAATTAATTTCATTGGGGGTGTGGTGGTGAGATTAATAAAAATAATATTATTCATTAAACTATATACGTTTAAGTAATTGTAATGATTTATTAATAAATTATAGTCTTATCCGAATCTAAAGAGCTATTAAATATCACATGAAACCCAATAATAACTTATATATCATAAAGTAAACACAAGCGAAACAATAAAATGATAAATGGGAGAAGTAAGCGGGAGAGGAGACTGACTGACGGGCTAACGCAGATTAGCCAATCACAGGCCATGATTTACTTACCGGTATCACACATTTAAAATAGGCAGGGACAGAATAATCTTCCCTTGCTGGTGTTTACTTTATTATATCTATAATTGTATGTGTTCTATGTGGTATTTTATAGGTCTTCAGGCTCTGATATCACCTATCACATTATCATTATCATTACTAAAATGTATCTAGTTTAATTAATATATATGGAATAATAAAGAACAGTATATTTCATTCATACGATAATGTGATAATCTACAGTGATATTCAACCTTAAGAGCTATAAAACACCACATAGAACACATACAATTATAGATATAATAAAGTAAACACAAGCCAGGGAAGATATTCTGTCCCTGCCTATTTTAAATGTGTGATACCGGTAAGTAAATCATGGCCTCTGATTGGCTAATCTGCGTTAGCCCGTCAGTCAGTCTCCTCTCTCGCTTACTCTCCCGTTTATAATTTTATTGTTTCGCTTGTGTTTACTTTATGATATATAAGTTATTATTGGGTTTCATGTGATATTTAATAGCTCTTTAGATTCGGATAAGACTATAATTTATTAATTAATCATTAAAATTACTTAAACGTATATAGTTTAATGAATAAATACGGAATAATAAACATAACAAGAAGAAATTATCAGCTCTGCTGCTCATTTTGGCCAGTGAGCTCGGGTACTGATATGATAGCCAATCAAGAGCCTCGATGCAAACACCAGTTAGGAGCCAGATGCACAGGTCGGTTGAATGGAGTATACCACCATCAGCACCACTACCAAGAACAACAAACATGTCATCATTAATGCCAACACTTTCAGCACCACCACTACCAACAATAACAACAACAATTTCACCAATAACACAACTACAATCACCCCCAACAGTAACACAAACCTACATAATTGTCACCAATACCACAACCACAACCATAGTTAACAGTAGTAACAACATACATAAATGTCACCAATATCACAACCACAACCAACCAAAGTAACAATATAAATAACAATAACACTAATAACAAAAATAATGTTACCAATAACACAACCACAACCACCACCAACAACAAGTGACATATTAATACAAATAACGCTAATAGTAGAAGAAACGCCACCAATAACACAACAATAACAACCAACAACAAGTGACATATTAATACAAATAACGCTAATAGTAGAAGAAACGCCACCAATAACACAACAATAACCAACAACAACAAGTGACATATTAATACAAATAACGCTAATAGTAGAAGAAACGCCACCAATAACACAACAATAACAACCAACAACAAGTGACATATTAATACAAATAACGCTAATAGTAGAAGAAACGCCACCAATAACACAACAATAACCAACAACAACAAGTGACATATTAATACAAATAACTCTAATAGTAGAAGAAACGCCACCAATAACACAACAATAACAACCAACAACAAGTGACATATTAATACAAATAACGCTAATAGTAGAAGAAACGCCACCAATAACACAACAATAACCAACAACAAGTGACATATTAATAACAACAATAATAATCATAATAGGATAAATGCCAGTAATGATACCACCAAAACCAACAATAACAACAGCAAATTCATCAATAACACCACCAGCAACACAATATAACACAATAATAGCACCACCACCACCACCAATAAATGCAACAATAATAACTTATTGAACA
>JBAKBP010031064.1:0-24913 GCA_037953745.1 Lithodes maja | reverse complement strand
GTAGGGGAGGATGGGGGGTTTACGAGTGGTCAGTTTTTGTGGTCAAGAAAGGAGGAGGGGATGGGAGGGGAGACGGCGTTCCTGTCCCTCTCTCAGCCTTGCTTGACTCCTCCTGAAGGGATCTTAGCAGTTTTCCTCTCGAGTTGCTAATAATTCCTAGGCTAATCTGTGTGTACACTTGAAATCACCCTTCACTGTGACACGACACTTTTTTATGATCTCGGAAATTGTTTGATATCCGGTAGATCACCAATAGCCCGGGCTATTGACGAAATAACCCGGACAGCATGTCGTGGCACCTACCCCTCACCGGGTCCTTTTTAATACTCGGGCAGGGGTGAGGTGGTGCAGGTGTGGGTTATTTTCAGGTCAACAAGAGGTCAGGTCAGGGGAGGGGGGGGGGGGGGGAGATGAGAGGGAGGTGTGTATCTTTTAGGGAGAGTTAATAGCAATAGTATTAATATTTATAATGATAGTAATAATATTAATAATATTAGTACAATAATAATAGTTCTATATGTCTCAATAATATTATTATAAATAGTAACAATAACAATAAATACAAATATAAATATATGGATGGGTGGACATAAATTGTTGAGACGCATGCATATATACCCGCGTATACTGTATAATTAAATACCTGCACATACACTTATCCATATAAACACATACACACACACACGTATATAACATATACTTATATATACACATTTACGCGCATATACTGTACACTTACATACAGCATATACATATAGACGCATAGCCTTCATACAAACATCGTATACATAAAGTTAACTACATAAATTATTTTGAGGCAGGCGGAGGGGTGGGTGGGGAAGGGGGGGGTTGAGGATGAGAAAGGGGTGACAGGAGGAAGGGGATTTAATATGTCAGAAATAGTATAGTGGGGGGGAGGGAGGCTTATCGCCCGAGGAGGATCCGAAGGGGGGGGGGGGGGGGGGGGGGAGAGAGAGAGAGAGAGAGAGACAGACAGACATTGTATGCAATTTCTTGTTGGTAGTTATTTATGTAGGTTTTTAATTTTTGTCCAGGAGTACACTCTACAGTCTTAATTTAAAAGTAGTTAAGGAGTTAGCCTCTTTGACGTACGGATGGGAGGGAGTTCCACAGATTAGGTCCTTTCACTGAAAGAGATCTTTGTCCTGTGTCCGTATTGGCCTTCGGAACGTAGAGATTAGTTTGTTGTCTTGTGGAACTGTTTGTGACATTGTTTACAGTAGTAAGATTTAAGAGGTGATCAGGGTAGAGATTTTTTAGGTATTTGAAGATAGCAACCCCTGCGTCATGGAATATTTTATCTTTTATGGTTAGCCATTTTAAATATTTTATAATATGGGTCACATGGTCGTATTTTTTGGCTGTACCGTCTACAATTTTAGCGGCGAAATTTTGGAGTTATGAGCTTTTGTTAAAAGAGTAATGTTTGATGAGCCCCATATTATGTTGCAATAATTTAAGATGCTTAACACACGTGATTGTACAATGATTTTGCGGGTTCCTTTGTCAAAGTAGTCCTTAATTCTATTTATAAACATTAGTGTTCCCATTACTTTTTTGTTTACTTCACTAATATGTTTGTCAAATACCATGTATCTGTCTATATAAAGGCCAAGGTTTGTTACATATGTGGTAGGTTGGATTGTGCTGTCGTGGAGCGAGAGAGAGAGAGAGTAAAAGTGAGTAAGAGAGAGAGATTATCTGAGTGTAAGTGTGACAAAGCAAGTGAGAAAAGCAATCTGACGGAGAGAGAGAGAGAGACAGAGAGAGATATTGTGTGAATGTGAGTCAGACAGAGAGAGCCCATTTCCTAAGTCATGTATCACCATATTTTGTAAGGACACGAAAGAATAAACTCGTTTTTCCTGTTGCTTTTGTTTTGCTTTTGTGTTTGTTTGTTTGCTTGTTTGACCCTTCAGCTTATTTGAAAGGGAACGGACAAAAGCAAAGGGAAAAGTTTTGGCAATATACAGCCCATTTGCTCTAGCCCTTTTTTGAGTCATAGAGGTTAGTGTTCAAGATTTTTTTTTTTTTTTTTTTTTTTTTTTTTTTTTTTTTGCCAGACGACGTAATTCCCCCGAGAAGGGGTGGCTATGTACAATAGGCGTTTGTTACGAATTGTTAGGTAAAGTTGCCCGGGCTTGACATATACCAACAACATTTTGACAGTGAGGGATTGATCCGCCGACCCTCTGATCAGCAGCCGACGCTCTAATGACTGGCCTAATTATAATGAATGGACTATAGTGTAGCTAAAGCAAGTGTCACATCATGCCGAATTAAGTGCCGACGCTCCACGACTTAAGGGTCGTAACGAGGTCTTTGCCTACATCACCGCGCAACGTGGGTGGGCGCCAATTCAAGAGAGAAGTCGGGAGAGGTCGTCAGGGGCCTTAGGAAAAGTTTGTCATGAACAACTCTCATAATCTGAGTCGGCGGCTAGTGAGGTCAAGGAAATGGACAGGATGGGGACGGTAGGCGGGTGGCGTCCAGTAGGCGTCAGACGGTACAAGGGGGTCGACCTGTCTGCGTCAGACAACTCTATAAGGTAGTTCGCCATCAGGCAGCAACCCGGTAACGCCCAGGCGGCGTCATAGGGGTAGGGCATACCGTGAGTCCGCGACCTGGCAATGTCGCACGGGACATCGTTGATAGAGGGTCTTGGGGGTGTTTTTTTTTAAGTTTGATGGAGGTCTAGAGGAAACTAAAAAATAAATTAATATATAAATAAATAGACCCCCAATAATCACCACTGTCCCCTTAATCCAATCCCATCAACGAGTGACGATCTATAAACCTTTTCAATGGTGGTGACGTCTGTTTTGCCTTAAGCAACTGTCGCACTATGCCGAATTAAGTGCCGACGCTCCACGACTTAAGGATTGGCGATTTAAGGGGGAGACCACTACCGAGTAACGTGGGTGATCGAGGGACGGGACGCCCATGGCGGGCACTATGGATGGGCACGCCGCCTAACGGCAACTGGACGGGGTCGAGCGGCAACCATGCAAGACCTAAGGTAGATAAATGACGCCGCCAGGGCGGCGTCATGCGCCGTAGCGCGCAAACTGGTTGGCGACAATGCTCCCGACGAGCGGCGAATATAGGAGGTAGGGCGGCGCCTATAGATACTAAGACAGCGATGCACAGCCACCCTGCCACACTTGAACCCGACCGAGGCAAACCGGTCCGTCGGAGGCGACGTTTGTGTGTCTGTGTGTGTGTGTGGGGGGGGGGGGGGTTATTAAGCTTGAGATCTAGGGAGGAAACTAAAAACATAATAAAAAGATCCATAAATGAGCAAATAAATATGCCCATCTCCCCTTAAAGTGTTTTTTTGAGAAATTGGTAAAACATGGCCATTTATAGTTAACCCTTTCAGTACCGGTGACATCTTTCTCGTTATAGTCTGGCAACTATTAGGTTATTGTATTATGCTTACAAAGGGCCTGTAGCAATCACAAGACCTCCATTCCTCTCATTTATCTCTCTTAACTCCCACAGACCGTTCTTAAGCTGCATAAAATCGTCTAAGTAGGGCAGAACTAAGGCAAAACAGAGGGTCAATACCATTAAAAGGGTTTATAGATAGTCACTCGTTGATGGGATCGGATTAAGGGGACAGTGGTGATAATTGGGGGTCTATTTATTTATATATTAATTTATGTTTTAGTTTCCTCACTAGACCTCCATCAAGCTTAAATAAAACACCCTCATGACCCTCTATCGATGATGTCCCTTGCGACTTTGCCAGGTCGCGGAATCAAGGTATGCCCTCCCCCTGTGACGCCGCCTGGGCGTTTCCAGGTCGCTGTCTAACAGCGACCTACCTTATAGAGGCGTCTGACGCAGACAGGCCGACACCCTTGTACCGTCTGATGCCTACTGGACGCAGCCCGCCTACCGTCCCCGTCCCGTCCATTTACAAGCCCCCGACTCAGCTCATGAGAGCTGTGCGTGTCAAACTTTTCCTGAGGCCCCTGACGACCTCTCCCGACATCTCTCTTGAGTTGGCGCCCACCCACGTCGCATGGCGTTGTAGGCAAAGACCTCGTTACGACCCTTAACCCCTAACTAGCGGCCCACAACATAAGTCGAGTATAATAAATCTGGACTATCTGGCGGTGCGCGACATAGGTCGTGTGGCAATTTCAGCACGTAATGTTGCTGAGAGAGAGAGACAAGTGGTGGCAGGAGAGTAGCGAGCGTATGACTGCTCCAGACCACCGCGGCGAACCTACTGACACGAATCCCACCTCCTCCCTCCCTCTCTCACTCGCTACATACTGAATTGTATGGGGAAAGTACCGAATTACATGCTTTTTGCACTCGTGTTGCGCGGTTGTTGCAAGAAAACTAGCAGTCATAAACGGATCGTTGTGGTGTCATTGGAAAGCTCTGTTTATGCCCTTTCAGGGATAGATACTTGTTTTACGCTCTGGGTCTTATTTAGGCATGAAAATGATCACGTAAACAGCCCTATTTTGGCTAAAAACACCCCGCTGGGCGGTACATATAAATAGACCGCCTAGCCCGCCAATAAGGTGTTAAGTCGTGAAGCGTCGGCATTTAATTCGGCATAGTGTGACACTTGCTTTAGTTCTGCCCTACTTAGACGATTTTATGCAGCTTTTAAGAACGGTCTGTGGGAGTTAAGAGAGATAAATGACAGGAATGGAGGTCTTGTGATTGTTACAGGCCCTTCGTCATCATAATACAATAACCTAATAGTTGCCAGACTATGACGATAATGACATCACCGGTACTGAAAGTGTTAACTATAGATGGCCTTGTTTTACCAATTACTCAAAGAACCACTTAATTAAGGGGAGATGGGCGTATTTATTTGCTCATTTATGGATTTTTTTTTTTATGTTTCTAGTTTCCTCCCTAGATCTAAAGTTTAATTCCCACCCCCCCCCCCACCCCGCCCACACACACACACAAAACGTCGCCTCCGACGGACCGGTTTGCCTCGGTCGGGGTCAAGTGTGACGGAGTAGCGGTCCAGTGTGACAGGGTGGGTGTCCATCGCCGCCGTAGTATCTATAGGCGCCGCCCTACCACCTATAGGCGCCGCTCGTCAGGAGCAGTGTTGCCAACCAGTTTGCGCCCTACGGCGCATGACGCCGCCCCGGCAGCGTCATTTATCTCCCTTAAGTCTTGCATGATTGCCGTTCGACTCCGTCCAGTTACCGTTAGGCGGCGTGCCCGTCCATAGTGCCCGCCGTGGGCGTCCCGTCCTTCGATCACCCACGTTACTCGGCAGTGGTCTCCCTCTTCTATAGCCACTCCTTAAGTCGTGGAGCGTCGGCACTTAATTCGGCAAAGTGTGTAGAGCTGTCCAAATTTGATATTTATTATCCATTGACTCCTTTAACGCCTTACGAGCGGACCCGTCAGTAACTTCTACTACCCGTCAAGCGGGTGGTTTTACCCTAAAAGACCTTGTTTCCGTGCTCCTTTTCATGCATAATCAAGGCCCAGAGCGTAATACAATTATGTATCCCTAAAAGGGCGATAATTGAGCTTTCCAATGACACCAGAACCATCCTTCTACGACCACGCGTTCTCTTGCAACGATCGTGCAAGACGAAGGAAAAATCCCTAAAATACAGTAATTTCCTTACATAATTCCCTGTGTAGTGAGGCAGTGAGTGTGGGTGTGTGGGGAGCTGGGCCCAGTGCTGGCGCGGGAGCCGTGCCGAACGGTCAGAGCCGACCTACGCTCCTCCCACCGCTCGTCTCTCTCCCAGAGCCAAATATTGCTCAGAATTGCACACCGCCTGAAGTCGGTCCCCGCCACATTAGTTCATGGTTCTCTAGACCGACTTAAGTCCGGTCCCACTAGACAAGGGTTAAAGAAGGACTGAAACTTCCCATGCTCGGGGTTTGTAACTTGAGTATGAGCCATCACTCACCGTTTATGAGTTAGACACAAAAAACGGGCAAAAATTACCAAAATTCACTAATTTGACCTTGAAATATGACTTTTTGACCTTGAAGATGACCCCAGGTGGTGTTGAAAATGTCGCTAGTGAACTCGCCGTCCTCAAAAACTCCTATTTGGACCCCGAGATCGTGTCTCAGGACTAAAGTTAATCCTTCGGACTCAAGTTAATCCTTCAGACTCAAGTTAAAAACCCTGAGGTTGTGACGTTCCAGTCCTTCTTTAAAGG
Source organism: Lithodes maja (assembly GCA_037953745.1). Lineage (NCBI taxonomy): Eukaryota > Metazoa > Arthropoda > Malacostraca > Decapoda > Lithodidae > Lithodes > Lithodes maja. The sequence continues at coordinate 18,713 of JBAKBP010031064.1, read as the reverse complement.
AGTCTATGATATATATATTGTGACAGATGAGGCAACCAGTCTGGAGACAATTAAAGTACCTAGTTAGTGTAATTGAGCCCTCTACAGTCACCCCACCAAGACCCCCAGGACCCCCTCTGGACATAGAAAGCTGTTGGATGGTTTCGGCCCGTATGGAGGGGTTAAACGAGGGGGGAGGGGGGGGGGGAGAGCTGTCTGACTGGCGCCGGCAGGACAAGAGTGATATGATTGGACGCGGCACGAGGAGACCGGAACTTTTCATCACGTCATGAAAATGGGGCTTGGTGATTCGCTAGAGACCAAATAGAATGTGTATTTAAGAGGTACACCTGGGTGTAGAGATCAGTTGTATTCCTGACTCGACTGAGATCGTGAGGGTGAGGAGAGACGATGGAGGAGATAGTTCAGACATGGCAGTAACAGATAAGATTCATATTTTGATATTACTAAAGTGGTAATGGTGCTCAATTTACCTGATTTTTTTTAACTTGACTTATCTATGAATTGTAACTCTAAGATACCGTACTTAACATGCGAGGTGTGGTCTTGCAGTTAAATTATGACAGGTTATAACTACCAGGTGTGTTAAGGTGTGCTTTTGGGCCGCTTTGTGTTAGTGTATATGTTCTGTGAATCTAGAAAGGTTAACAATGTGGCGTGACAATGGAGAGGTTTATTGGTGACTTTATTAATGAATAGTTAAACTAGTTGTTTATTCGTCAATTTGTTATGCACCTTATATTATGATACTTAAATAACTTGCAGTGCGTCCTGTGAATGATCGGACAATCATATACCTGGATCTTAATAATTGTCTTTATATATTTGTCTTTGTTTTTGTACATACGTTATCTTTTGTTTATTGGATTTATAAAATATTTATGGTTGTTGAATTGGTGACTTTAATATCTTCCCTTCTTCGATAGTACTAGTAAAGACAATAATAAGATAATGATAATGAAGGATAATAAAATAATAAGATGATTACCATAACTAATTATAATAAATAATACATTATTCAAGTAAATAAGAAATATCTAAATACATAAGAAATAATACTTTATAATTAATCTCCATCTTGGTTAATCTTAACCCGTGGACTGCAGGAATCGTTCTGGATAAATCATCAAAATAAATAATAATATCTAATATAATAATTCATCATAATTAAGTATAAATAATCATACTAATCATACTAATAAAAAATCAAAATAATCATTAGTAAATTAAATATTATCTTAAAGTTATTCTGGAACTTCTAATTTATTGAGCTAAGCTTTCTTTATGACTAGTACATCATTTTTGAGCTGTCTGATGTATTTGAAGTTAAAGGAAAGCAAGTAACAACACACAGCCATAATTCTACCAGATACTTGAGAATCATAAAAACTCACTATTGCTACTCTGGTCAAGCGAGCCAACTGCTTCATGGCCGCCAGGGTCGTAATATATATATATATATATATATATATATATATATATATATGGTATATATATATACTGTATAATTTATGTAATGTGAGCTAAAATAATAAAATAAATAAAATAAGTACAATAGTGATATGATTAAAAATACGCGCATTCACTTGCGTGTGTGTGAGCTTGCGTCATCTGCTTGTACAGTCATAAAAGTTCTAGAGCCGAGAGTTGGTATATAAGCCTCGCGCTTCCACCGTCAATCTGATTCTGGACCGACTGAGCTCTCTCTCTCTCTCTCTCTCGCCTTCGTCTTGTACATAGTGAAATTTTTGGTTTGTGTGATATGTGATGCTGTCAGAGAAGTGATAGCTGTATTTGAGTCCAGATATATTATGAAGAAGCTTGCCCAATTTGAAGGAAATGCAAACAAGATGCAACACTTCATTCTAAACTACATAAAACAGTTTGAAACGATCCTCCAATTTGTGCGAAGCACCAGGCAGCGAGATATTCTGCTGCACATGGAAAGCATAGAGTCTCTTACAAAGTATTTCTTTGTTCATGATCATCAAAACTATACTTGCTTACTCCCTCTGTACATTTCAACAATGCAGGAAACTGAAAGGCAGCATCCAGATCTCTGGGCAGAATTCAGGAAAGGAAACTTCTGTGTGACAAAAGGTGTGGCTGGCTTCACTTCAATAGCTCCAGACCATGGGATTGAACAAGAAAACCGGACACTAAAAGTGATTGGAGGAATAGTAGGAATATCCCAAAATGAGAAGGTGCTTGATAATTTCTTCCTGATAGCAACAGAGCTCTCCAAGTTACTACATGAATTTGCAACAGAATACGGTATTGACAACAATGACACAAGAACACAACATCATGAGATCACAGGTGGTAAGCTCTCTTGAATGATGAAGAATGCTCAGAAACTGACAGAGGTATTCCGGGAACACGGAGACCCATTCATGGCTGTTGAAGATGAGGATGAGATTTACAACCTTCTTACAAAGGAAGTTGTGACTGAAAATGTATCAAAAGACATCTTGGAACAAGACCAGATCTGACAACGTATGTTTGTGGAATTTGTAACCGAACGCCTAACAGAAGGACGACTTTGTGTGTGGGACAAAATTACAAAGAAAACGCTCAAAACATTCAAAACCTCAAATGCCATGATAGAAATGAATGCAGACAGAAAGCTAGTAAAGATCAAAGAGGAGTGTGGACTGTTGCAACGACTCATTGTCATCTCAAGAAGTCGACCACAACTTGATCTGAAGGAATGCATTGACACCTATGAATTTGGTATAGTACCACAATCTCTATTTGCATCAGATGGAACAGTCTTGTTAGCATATGACAAAGCAAAAATACTCCACCAGCTTGAGCTCCTAGTCAATAATGAACAACTGGTCATGCACACTCCAGCCATAGAAACATCCACAACTAATACATCTGACAATGAAAATGTTGAAGAGATGGAAGCATCAGAAGTTACATGTGCCCCAGGCATAGCGACAGAAGCCCCTGCAGAAAGTGATGACACCTTACCAAAGTATAAAGTTATAATTATCGATGGAATGGCCCTTGTGAATGCAATACCCAAGACTGACCAAATCAAGACATGCAACGATTTTGCTCAAGTCATTATTGACCAGCTCAGCAACATAGCTAGCAATTATGACAAAGTGAGGTTGGTATTCGACAGGTATCTCGAAACTTCCCTAAAAGAACAAATGAGGAGAAAACGGACAAAGGGGAAATCAACATATTACCATGTCAAGTACACTACTTTAATTCAGAATATTTCTCTGAAGGATTTCCTCTCGAATATCAAGACAAAAGCAGAACTTACAACTTACCTAGCTGCAAAGAGTACAGGTCATAGCAAGAGCCAAATAAACAAATTGAAGAAACTCATGGTTACATCAGGGACAAAAACCAAAGGCAACACTAGCGTTCCAACCACCCTTCTCACACACAATCAAGAAGAGGCAGACCCCTTACTCCTGCTACATGCCCTTTCAATTGACAAAAATGCAGAGGTTGTCATTGCATCTCCAGACACTGATGTTTTCCTTCTCATGGTCCAAATGTACCTAATGTACCCAGTGATATAAGTTTCCTTACAGGGAAGGGAAACCAGAAGAAAAAAATACCAGTCCAACCAGTGTATGACAAGTTAGGAGAAAGGCATGCTTCAGCGATATCGGGCTTTCATGCTCCAACAGGATAGGACTTGTCTGGGCGGTTTGCTGGGAGAACTAAAGAGTGGTGCTTTAAAGTGTTCATGGTGTGTGATGATGACATACTTAATGCCTTGGAATTTTTAGTGTACCGAGACCTATCGCAAGAAGTATATGACCAGTTGGAACGATTTGTCTGCCAACTGTACAAGTCCAGAGTGTACACCAAAGTGAACGAGCTTCGCTGGTTCTTGTACTCCAATTGCGCAGCTGAGGTAGAGAGTCTTCCTCAAACGACCGGCTCACTAACATTGCATATTCAGCGGGCACATTACACAGCAATGATTTGGAGAAAGGCTGGAGAAAGTCATCCATGCCTCCCATCTCCTGTTAATTATGGTTAGGAGTTTGATCCATCTAAGCATCATTATGCTCCAGTAAGATGCATGAATCCTCCAGCCCCTGCAGCTGTGATGAACTTGGTAAAGTGTGGATGCAAGGGGAAATGTAGCTGTCAGAATAACAATATTTCATGCACAGAATTGTGTGGCTGTGTGAAATTCAGCTGCAACAACCAAACTAACTCAAATAATCAACATTTAGTTATGAGAGACTTGGATGACGATGAATGAATTGATGATGACCATGTTTATATACCTAGATGACTTTCTATTATAGAGTTAGTCTGTTCCAATTAGCTGTCTGAACAGTCAGATGACTAGGAGAAACGTGGATGAGGATAGATGAGTTGATGATAGAAATTATCATATAATATAAATTATCTATTCAGATTAACTATATAGAGCTTGTCTATTGAGATTCAATGTTGTAAGAAATATTTTTTTTTCTTTCATGGTCCACTACGTGGACAGCCAATTGCCATCTTTTATACACATGTATGGCAACCATTTGGGTTCCATTTAATTTGTATTGGTCTATAGATGGCAAAATCAGATTCCTTAGGTATTAAAAGATATAAAAAGGCCTCTCATTCATGTTTTTATCATACCTAGTTTCAAAGCTATGGTATCAAGTATATATTTCATGATTCCATGGCGGCCATCTTGGATTTGGTCGATTTACCCACTGGCAGTAGTTGAGAAAAGATGTACACCCTATTTTTGTTTAATCATCATCATAATATAAAACAAAATCAAGTGGTAGTTCACTTTTAACAAACTTTTTACACGAAACCTTTGTCTTCAACATAGGGGCCTATACTAATTAGGCCAAATCTTAGTGCATTATATTCTTATCTCGTCCTGAAGAACTTATAATTTTATTTTTGTATTATAATACCTCATTTAATTAAACTAATCATTGTATTACTTAGTTTCTTTGAACATGTTATTTTGGTGATTACAGACATCAGTTTTAAATTTGAATATAGCCTATTGTTTTTGTCTCTTTCACATCGTAACAATGTATATATATCCCTTTCAGTACCGGTGACGTCCTTCTTATTTGATATCAATTACATTTTGACGATTTTATGAAGCTTAGGAAGATTATATGGGTAACTAAATGGATGAATTGCCTTTACATTCGTAGACGTTCTTCCTAGATTGAATAAAATAATATAATTGTTGTCAGAATCCAATGCAAAGCAGGCAACCGGTACTGAATTATATATATATATATATATATATATATATATATATATATATATATATATATATATATATATATATATATATATATACAGTATATATATATATATAGCTGAACACTTTGCTCAAACTTTTGCCAGAAACTCTACCTTGGATGATTCCGGTGCTATTCCTCCCTCTCCACCCCCCTCTCACCTACTTATGCCTAGTATCCTATTCTCTTCTATAGATGTACTTTCTACCCTCTTCGAGATGGGTCAAAAATGGGCAATTTTTGATAATGTGTTTATGAATTCGTCACGCTTTGATGCCGCCATTGCAGCACGCTGCCAACCGTATGACGCACTCCTTTACGCGTAATGGGGCCCCATGCGGATTTAAATGCCCAACTCTTTAATGCCCACGCGGCTGCCACGCCCCCTCGATGCCACCTTCACTGTATTTCTCTTATTATTATAGCTATTTTCGGCCGTTTTGTTTGGATGTTTATATTCTGAGATCGTTGTAATACAACTTGGGTGCTGTGTCAGGCAACACTAGTGTGAGAAACAGACGGTAGCTGGGAGCCTGGTGTACACCAGTCAGTTTGCAACGAGAGGTGAGGGAGAGTGCACGTGCGTTGGTGATACTCCCTCGTTTACCTCGCCACCTTGCTTGCCTTTGTACCCGAATATATGCACAAAAACAGTAATAATGCCTCGTGTAAGTAAGAAGAGGAAGGCGCTCATTGAAAGTAAGCGCCAGAACGCTCTGAAAAGGTGGAGAAAAGATCCAAATTCGGCTCAGAATGTTTCCGTGTTCCCTCCACTCGTCGCCACCACCACCACTGCTACTGCAACCACACCCTCCGCCGCCACCACGGTTTCTCCAGCAGAATATAGACACTGTTTATTCCCAGCAGAAAAGAGGGTGAACCATGATAGTAATGAGGACAATCGAAAGGTAATTATTTAACTTTCACGATTGAGAGCTCTGGTAAATTTGGTGGTGTGTGAGTGTGGCAAGAAAGTGTCGTCAAAACTAACTAGCAATTATTTCGACTGCACAGTGATTATGTCATGTGATGTCTGTGAGAAGATAGGTCATCATTGTGAGCCAACGAAGTGCAAGGACAGTGGCTTGAGTGATGGTAATGTTATATTTACATACCATTCTCTGTATGAAGGTTATGGGAGGGCAGGTTTATCAAGGCTCTCAGCTGCTATGGGTAGCCATGAACTTACCAGCTACACCTTCACACGTCATGCAGACTACTTATACAAGAAAATTAGTATTTTCTATGAGGAACTAGAGCGTGTGGCAAGCCAGTGTGTAGACAAGTTATATGAAAAGGAAGAGAAAGTAAGAGAAAGTGATGGGAACATGAACATTGATGTGAGTTTGGTGGTAGTTGGCTCACAAGAGGTCACAAATCTCACATTGGATGTGGCTTTGTAATGGACATATCCTCTGGATTGGTAGTGGATTTTGAAATACTCAGCAATTTTTGTAGGGCGTGTGCGAACATGAAGAAGAAGAAAGACAAGAGTGCCTTTGATGCATGGTTTCAGACAGTACATGCAGGACAGTGCCAAAATAACTATAATGGGTTATCTGGAGCAATGGAGGCGGAATCAACAGTGAGAATGTGGGGAAGGAGTGAAGGGAAAGGTTTCAGGCATGTGACTTTCTTTAGTGATGGAGACTCAAGTTCATTCAAGGCAGTGACTGGCTTGAACAATGGAAAAGACCCATATCGCAATGTTACTGTTCTGAAGGAAGAATGTATAAATCACGTTCAGAAAAGAATGGGCACATGACTGAGACAATTGAAAGCTTCACTGAAAGAGGATAAAACTACAAAATCAGGAGAAGTTTGGTTGGTGGAAAGCATCAACTCATTGACAAGCAAATAGATGCCTTCCAGAGGTATTATGGAAAAGCGATAAGGGACAGTGTGGGGACAAGTCGCTTGGAGATGAGGGTCAAGATTATGACTGGATTTTGGCATGGCACTTCCCGTGATGGAGAAACGGAGTACCGAATCACCGCCACTTATCATGTGACCCATCATGGTGTATTTTCAATAAGGCAGTTGATGAATGTAAGCCTCTCCCTTCACATGATCCTATGAGAAACTACATGAGACTAGAACAACCGTATGAAGACAGAGTAAGGCATATCTATTGGGACCTGTCAAGCCCTGCCCTTCTTGACAGGTGCCTTAGGGGTGAAAGCCAAAACCGCAATGAATCTCTCCATTCAAAGATTTGGCTACACCAAAGCAAGGCAAAGCTTGCTGGTCTCAAGAGGATAAAATTTGTGACTCAGCTGACAATAATTGAGCACAACTTCGGGTACGAGGCCAACAGCTTTCTAGACCGCCTCGGCTTTTCCTCAACATCTGCAAGTCTATTGGCGAGGAAGAGGATGGATAAGAGGAAGATAACACCACGAAATAAAACAGCAAAACAGAAGAAACAGCTAGCAAAACCAGGCCCTGACTACCAGCCTGGTGGATTCTGAATGATTATCAAATATTCCTGGCTACAATGAGGTGGGTTGGCTCCACTGATACCCTTCTAATATGTTATTTATATATGAGAGAGATTTAATATAAATTTTATTTTCTACTCTTATGTATAAATAACAGGGGACCAGGAGCCTTGATTATTGAAAAAGTGTACCAGGCAGGGAAGAACTATCCCTCACAGGGGCTACACTGGAGATCGGAAGATGACCTAAAGTGACCTGAAGTGACCTGAACCTCTTCTAATGACCTCTCAGGAATGGCCAAAGGACTAAGTAAGTAAATATTCTTATTTAATACCGGTTTTGATATAGGTTTCATACCTGTTTTTGGTGTAGTGAAGATGTGCAACATAAAAATGCGATATCTCGAAACTATTTGTTTTACATAAATATAATTATAACTTTTGATGTAACAATGCAATTTCTAGAATTCTTTTTGCAAAATAATCAAGACACTTGTATCTACCTAATTTAGCATTGCCATACCTTAGTTACATCAAATATATATATTATATATATATATTTAATGGCTATTTTTGGAAACAAATATAGGTAATTTACCGCAGGATAAAAAACATTTCTTTTTAGCTACATTTACAAAAAATGCTAAATTAGGTACTTCTGGATGTTAATATTAAGTGGTGCAAAGGAAATAACCAATATTTGAACATTTTTGGCGCCATAACAATTTCACAACAATTTTGATTTTATTATTTGTTTTTTCTTCAAAAACCACGGCACGAATTTCGATCAAATTACTGACATAAGAGCAACACTTTCCCATGTATATTGTGTGAAAAAATTACTGACCTATCTCAAAAACCATGGTCAGGAGAACCGGAAAACCAATTTTAGTGAGAATCTCCAGTTCTTCCCCCTTTTTAATACTAAGAAGGCGTACGGTCCGGACGGTGTTCCTCCTGTTGTACTTAAAACTGTGCTTCTGTGCTGACCCCCTGCCTAGGCAAGCTCTTTCATCTCTGTCTCTCCTCTAACATCTTTCCTTCTTGCTGGAAGTTTGCTCTCATTCAACCTGTCCCAAAGATGGGTGACCGCTCTCAACCCTCCAACTATCGTCCAATTGCTCTCATCTCTTGTATCTCTAAAGTTTTTGAAACTATTCTTGCCTCCAAATTTCTTAAGCATTTCTCTTCTCATAATCTGCTCTCAGATTGCCAGTATTGCTTCCTTAAGGGTCACTCTACTGGTGATCTTCTTTCATATCTTACTAACTCTTGGTCATCCAACTTTTGGGACTTTGGTGAGACTTTTTCTGTTGCACTAGACATATCGAAGGCCTTTGATAGGGTCTGGCACAAATCTTTAATTTCCAAACTGCCCTCCTTCGGTTTCTGTCCCTCCATCTGTGCCTTTGTCTCTAATTTCCTTTCCGGCCATTCCATAGCAGCGGTTGTGGACGGTCATCACTCATTTCCTCATCCTATCAACTCCGGTGTTCCTCAGGGTTCTGTCCTATCTCACATTCTCTTTTTAATTTTCATAAATGATCTTCTCAACTGTACATCCAGTCCCATCCATTCATATGCAGACGACTCTACTTTACACCACTCAATTAGTTTTCCAGAACGCCCCAGCCAGCAATCCCTCAAAACTAAACGTAATGAAGCCATAACATGCTTATCTTCTGATGCTACTATTTCCAATTGGGGTAAAGAAAACCTTGTTGCATTTAATGCTTCCAAAACTCAATTTATCCATCTTACTACCCGTCAGGAACCTCCAGAGGACTATCCCTTATTCTTCAACAATACTAAAATCAACCCTTCATCTTTCCTCAATGTTCTCGGTGTCTCTTTTTCTTCTGCTGTGGTGGTCGAGTGGTGAGCACGCTCACGTGTGAATCTGCAAGACCCGGGATCGAATCCCTGCCACGGCGGACATTTAGTGGGTGTGGTAGTACGTCCTAGCATGTTTCACATGCTCGCACCCAGTCAGGGAACATCCTGATGATGTATACATACTAAACACACATAACCAAGCCACTCCAACAGCTTCCTCTCTCTCCAACACCCCTTCTCCCCTCTCTACACGCTTCAGAAAAATAGGAAAAGTAGAATGTAAATAAGAGGTGCCGATGCAAAGGCTTATCCCTCAATACTTCATCTCATCTGATCTGATCTGATCTGATCTGATCATCTTATTTGGAAAGACCATATTACTAGTCTCGCTAAGGCAGCCTCCCAGAAGCTGGGTGTGCTCAACCACCTCAAGGGGTTCTTTACCCCTGCACAGCTTCTTGCTCTGTACAGGGGCACAGTGCGTCCTTGTATTGAGTATTGTTCACATGTGTGGGGAGGATCCTCTCACACCACACTCCTAGATAAAGTAGAAAGGAAAGCCTTTCGTATCATTAACTCCTGTCCACTCACCAACTCTCTGCAATCACTCTCTTTGCCGCAATGTTGCATCTTTCTCGATATTCTATCGTTACTACAATAATCAGTGTTCCTCGGAGCTTTCCCAGTGTATAAACCTCCTCTACATAAGGTACGTAGTACCCGCCTTGCAACACAATCCCACCCCCTACTCTGTTCAACTCTCCAACCCAAGAGTGAAACGTTATTTTCAAACTTTCTTCTATTCAACTGCTGAGCTCTGGAACTCTCTCCCAGAATCAGTCTTTCCCTCTTCCTATGACTTAAATGGCTTCAAACTCTGTGTGTCCAGGCATTTTAGCTCGAACGTCCCTTGATTTCGGCCCTGTCACTTTTTGAAATCTGGGGGAGGCACTCGCTGCAGGCAGTTATGCCTTTTGTCTCCCTCATTCACATAGAAAAACAAATAAAAATAAATAATCGAGTCATATGTCGGAGAGGGCTAATCTATATATATACAGTATTCAGTATATATATATATATATATATATATATATATATATATATATATATATATATATACAGAGAGAGAGAGAGTTTGTTGAACTTAGTGATGAAAGCTTCTGTAATGTATTCAGTGTTATCTTTGGAGGAACAATTAATTAAGTCGGGATGAGTGACTCTGGACTCGGCTCGCATCCCTTTCCTTCAGTTTAATGGGAAATTGCCACTTGAGGGACGAAAGGGTCTTAACATTGACAACGAAATGGGACGAAAGGTCTTAAAATCGCCAAAGTAATGGACCGAACGTCATAAAATCTGAACATTAATGTGGCTAAGCATGATGAAGAAGGGGGACCAGAAAAATGTCTAGTATATTCTACTACTTCTAATAATAATAATAATAATAATAAAAATAATAATGATTATAATGATATCAATGTTAATAATAATAATAATAAAAATAATAATAATAATAATAGACACATAGGAAAATAATTAAAATATGCGAGGCTGTTTTGTTCTCCCTCTAAATGTGTCGATGAACGATTAAAACAGAGAAAAAAGGATAAATGGAAAAACATGCTTTCTCTTCATTACTGGGGTCTTTTTGTTTCCCTGCTGATGGAAGAATAAGTGTGTGCGTGGTAGTATGTGTGTGTGTGTGGCTATGTGTGTGTGTATGGGGGGATGGGCTTGAGAGAGAGAGTAAGTGTGGGTGTGGCTGTGTGTGTTGGTGGGTCTAGCTACGAGTGTGTGCTAGAAAGAGAGACGGTGTGTGTGTGTGTGTTTGTATGTGGAAGGGAGAACGCAGGGGTGCCTGTCTGTATCTATGTGTGTTGGGGAAAGCTGTGTGTGTGTGTGTGGCGCTGAGGGGATTAATGCGAGTTTTATGGATAATGGAATGTTGTGTACTCCTATCTATCTCTCTCACACATACTCACACTCTGACTCACTCACTCACTCTCACGCTCACCCTCTCTCGTAGGAGAGATGGGGTTAGCCCGTCTTTTAGGGAGTAGCGCCCCTGCGAATCCGAGCTACATCTACTCCGACTTTTCCTATAGGTCTAGTTATAAGACTTCTTCTCTATTCTTTACACACACACAAATTAATTTACGGTAATATTAAGGACCCTACTGCTACCTCATGCGTGGGAAGAGAGGTTTTTAGCACCTCTATAAATAACACCATTTAACGCTTACAGGTTATGAGAGACTGGAATTGGAGGAATTCCAGGCGGTGGGTGCAGATAAATGGAGTGTAGCTGCAGCGCCTCGATAAGTCCAGTCCTTACGTGTAATGCTTGACCAGTCCCTGTGACCGTTCTATGGTGCATCTGGCTGGACTGCTCTTAGGTGAGAGAGCTTTACTACCATGTTAGCTGCCAGGCCAACTAAAATACACGGGTCTGTCTACTGGAATAAGTGAAATATCCCTTGATCACTGTGACGCACCCAGTGCGTGGCAACGCAACCTGATTGTACTCCTTGGTACTCCACTGTACCGCCACTGTGTGGTACCGCTGTACCGCTGTACCGTGCTGGCTGCTTATATTGAGTGTGACAACGTATAACTATGTTCTTTGTATCTCTGCAAAGGTCTCGTCATGTGCTAACCAGTGGTGGGTTTTGTTTTAAGCCATGTCGAGACCTTCCATTTATTATGTAGTATCAATAGAGAAGTTGATAGATAAGACAATGGGAGTTCAGAGAGAGAGAGTGAGTTAGTTTTCAGAGCGAGAGGGTAGCAACGCGCCACGCTGCCGGAGTGGTGGTTGCCAGACGTATGGACCGGTTGGCAGCCTTGCGCTTATAGCTAGGTGCGACAGGGTTGGTAGTCCATTGCCGCCTGCCTATGCTGCCTGGGTTGCCCATGTTGTCGTACTGCACATTGCCTGGAGGCTCGCTGTGTGTTCCATGATCAGGTTGCCTAGAACCTTTGAGATTCTAACATCCCTTGCCCTCTCTCCCAATTTCTCACGGTTGCACTCTTTCTCTCTGACGACATTACTCTCATTTCATTCTTCTCTCTATTTAAATGCATACCCTTCCCTTGAGGTCCTAAAGGAGTTTCAGCACTCACCTCTCGTATTACTCTTAGGACAAGCATATATTTACATGTATTAGATTTAAGGGGTTAATGTGAACAGCGATCTTCTTGATGAGGATAGTTGGTGAACGTTCTACATGTTCACGAGTTATATGCCCAGCTCATCATCCAATTTGTGACTAGACTAGTGCCATGTGTAAGAGCCCGACCATGCCCAGGAGTTGTCTGTAGAGGGGCGAGGACTTAGCCTTGATTTGCCTACCGAGCCAGGAGCGAGTGCAGTACCAGAGACTACAGCTCGCTTGTAGTGCCGGTATAGTAGAGTAACGTAATTTATCTGTCCTTGTGTTCTCTGCAGTCTTTTCCTGGGTTCTCGCTTTCGGTGCTGGGACTCGTTGTTCCTGTGACTTGGCCTGCTAGCTAGAACACATGGGGATGATGAGTGGGTGATATCTTTATTTTACTATGCATTGCAGCTCTCTTTAAGTTTATGTATATAACACTTTACAATACACATTACTCACACACAAGACAACACTATTAATACTTTCATGTATCAATTAACTGCACTGTCGTTTTGCTGCTGTGTCCGGAGTTCCGTTGCGTAGGGCGCATACGGACTCAGAGGGGAGACAGAGTGAGAGAAGCGAAGTAGCCTATGCGGTAGTAGGCTACCGGCGCAGTACTGTTGCCTGCAACCTTTTAGTTATTCCAAGTATAGATTCATTATTATAATAAGTGACTACTATTTATGTTCCTTCCATGTGTATTATTAGGTATCTACTGGATCATGAACATCTTGTATGCTACATGCTAGTGCATGTTAGTAGGGGACAGTTATTCTAGTGCACGCGCTTTCAAGTAGGCGTGTACATTTGTCATTTAGCATTTCACTGTCATACCTTTAGCCTGCTTCTATTCTACATTATTAGAGGCTTAATATTAACGTAGTTTCTTGAGTATTGCATTTCTTTAGTCATAACGTAACCTATAAATGTCTGAGGGAGTTTAGCCTCATAGCCTACCCCTGTTGTACACTTTCGCCGAGTTAAGGTACCTCGTTACCATAGACGATAACTCTGTAGGGCGTTGGTGCTTTTGTTGTCTGGAGCATATAGTATTTGGGACTGGAATCGAGCGTGTCGTTGTCACATAAGCCATTTCTGTCCTACGATCAAGAATCCCGAATATGTATTGCCGATCCAGCCGTAACAAAAATGGCGACCTTGCACAAGATTCAGTAGTATCCTATCACATGTTTTTTGGAGAACTATTCTATGCTACCTAGTAGAGCTGGCTAGAATTTTCTTGCATATTGGAGGAATTTTTATTGTGTCATTATTGTATTGGTGGACTTGCAGATTGTTTCGTTGGGGTTGTCTAGAGTAGAGTCATTCAAGCATCTTTAACATTTTGTGAGTCGAGACTGCAATTAGTAATAAGCACTTCTTTTTTTTTATGAACAGCAATTGTATAACCAGCACTATGTCTAATGACTCATCATTTACGGGGGAGGATAACACGGTACAGCCTAGTGACCAGCAAGTACAACAGATATTTAGGGAGGGGAGTATTATAAGTGGAGAGAGGGATGCCCGGGCATTTTTGCAGACACCTTTGACCGAACAGCGCCTGCAGGCTATTGATTGTTACGGTCTTCGCTGTTTAGCCACGGTTTTGGGGCGGGACTGTCCTGACAGTTGGCCCAAGAAGAATTTGGTGGCATGTTTGTTGGGTGATGGCGATGGGGCGGTGGGTGGAGTGGGGTCTTGGGGGGTTCCCTCCAAGCCTCCATTCCACTCTACCCCTGAGCTGGGCCCTCAGCCAGCGAGTCTTAGCACGATGCAGCAGGAGGGTTCTCAAGGGCAAGCTGGCTTACCCGTAAACACGTCTCGGTGTGGATCCCCCATTTTGTGCTCTCCCCCCCCCAGGCCTGTCTCCTGAGATGTTATTTCAGCTAGAACTAGCTAAGTTTAAGCTGCAGGAGACTCAGATACAACAGGCTAGTATAGAACGGATTAAGCTGCAGGAGACTCAGATACAACAGGCTAGTATAGAACACATAGAGGTTGCTAGAATCCAAGCCAATCAGGATGCAACCAGGTACCAGGCTGAAATGGATGTCGAGAAGTCTAGAGTAGAGACCACGGGGCGTCATCTCGGTGGTGGGCACCGGGTTACAGACTCACTTTCGCATTTAATTAAGTTAGTACCCGCATTTGATGAGACAGCAGTGACTGAGTTTTTTGCTCGTTTCGAAAAGAAGTGTCGTGAGTATGACTGGCCGGAGGTTAAATGGGCAGCATTAGTTTCATCACGTCTAGTGGGTAAGGGGTTGAAAGCCTACGATGCACTGTCACTGGACGAGAGTGTAGTGTATGGACTGGTGAAGGAGGCTGTGCTCCGGGCCTACGAACTGCAACCCGAAACTTATAGATTGAAGTTCCGTGGCGTGAATAAGAAGAGCGACGTCAGTTTTATGGAGCACGCACGGGACTTAACATATGCAGGTAATAACTGGTTTCGGTCCGAGCACGCAGAGTCGGCTGAGGAAATTAAGCAACTTTTCTATCTGGAACAGTTTTACAAATGTACTGGAACCGATCTAACGCTGAACATTAAGGACAAATGTCCCAAGACAGTAGAGGAGGCTGCCAAGATGGCAGACCTCAGATTATCATTGATTCGTGGTTGCGGTGCCGCTCAGAGGGCTGAGTCAGGGCAGAAGGGGCGCTATACCCCACCCACCAGAGTTTTCGATAATAACCAATCCTATGACACACATAACCACACTAAATGCATTGCACCTAATAACACCTACAAACACAAGCCTCTCCCGTTTACTAAAGGTCAGGCCCCTTCTTCGCCCGCACAAGGGAAGAAGCCCATTGGGGATGTGAAATGTTACAAATGTCAGAAGCTAGGCCATTATTCACGTGAGTGCCCTAGTAACACTCCCGCTAAGCCGGTGTCATTGGTTCACAGTATCGGTGTGTCTCTGAAGGCTGCAGCAACTGCCCGGGGTAGGTTGTCAGCAGCTGAGGCACACGCGGTAAAGAAGCGTACGGAAGGCTCGACACCTGTCCGGGACACTTTCTGTAGCCATCGGGGGCACGGGTTTGTGAGCTGGGGGAGTGAACTACGGAGGGTTGACTTGCTGAGGGATACGGGGGCTTCGCAAACTTTGTTGAGGAACTTCACAGGGAAACCGATAAATGCGGCCAGAGTTGTTGTGGTGCAGGGTATAAATGCTACGAGGTCATACCCACTTGTGAGGTTGGAGTTGAGAGTGGGAGAGGTGTGCAGGGAGCTGGATGTAGGGATCGTTGAGTGTTTGCCAGTTGAGGGCGTCGACCTTCTTCTCGGCAACGACTTTGCGGTGCCCACTTCCGGGACTCCACCCTTAGTCGTTGCCGAGAGGGCGGCCGACGTGGATGGTGAGAATCGGGAATGGGTTGGGAGGTGCCAACAGGATAAGATGGCCTGTGTGGTAACCCGATCTCGCTCTGCGGCTCCTGCACAGCCTAGCACTCAACCTCGGGGACAGTGGAGGAAGGATCAGGAGAAGGTTGCTAAGGGCAGGAAAAGGGACATTGATTCTGCTGCACTTCTCGGTGATTCGGTACTTGGACCTATAATAAACACGGGAGTTGACTCTGGCCCAGATATGGTGTGTAACAAGGCAGAGTTGGGTAAGACTTCGCGTGAGGCAAGAGCTGTAGCGAGAGCCACTAAGGCAGTAGAGCCTACTAGCCGGGGTAATGTCTTATTACAAAACCATCTTGATGCATTGACGCCCAGGGACATTAGTGAGCAGCAGCTGCAAGACGCTAGCCTAGCTCGTTATAGCAATGGTGCCATAGAGTTGGAGGAAGATGGGGATGCGAAGCCGGGAGATTTCTTTAGGCTCAACAGGATATTGTACCGCAGATTTCTAGACCCCAAATCGAAGTGGGAGGGCGGTGCGAGGGTAGTAGACCAGGTGGTTGTTCCAAATAAGTATAGAGAGTCCTTATTGTGTCTGGCGCATGATGTGCCGGTGGCGGGTCATTTGGGGGTAACAAAAACATTGGCGGCATTGGGCAGGTTTTTCTGGTGGCCTGGGGTCAAGGCTGATGTCTGTGCATGGGTGGCTGGGTGTGCGACCTGCCAGACAACGGGGAAGCCTAACCAGACAATCCCGAAGGCACCTTTGTTTCCCATACCTGTCACCGGGCCTCCGTTCAGCAAAGTTGTAGTAGATTTGGTTGGCCCTTTCCCGCCTACTAGTAGTGGCAATAAATTCCTGTTGACAATCATGGATGTGGCTACGAGATACCCGGACGCATACCCCATGAGAAACGGCTCGGCAAAGGCAGTTGTTAAAAACTTATTATTGTTCTGTTCCCGTTATGGATTTCCACGTGAGGTGCAGTCAGACCAGGGGAGCAATTTTACATCCAAATTGTTCAAGCAAACCCTTCCGTTGCACGGTATATGTTCTGTAGTGTCGTCAGCCTACCATCCCGAGAGTCAGGGAGTCTTGGAGCGGTGGCACTCGACCCTGAAGAGTATGCTACGCTGTTACTGTGCAGAACATGACACTGATTGGGATTTGGGTCTGCCGTATGTTCTGTTCGCTGCACGTGAAGTCCCAGGAGAGAGCCTGGGGTTCAGTCCAAATCAACTAGTCTTTGGCCATAATGTGAGAGGACCTTTAAGTATGGTGAAAGAGATCTGGGAGGGCGAAGAGAAGCCGGGGTCTGTACTTAAATATATCCTTGAGAGCCGGGAGAGACTTATAGGTTGCATGGCAGCGGCAGGTAATAACTTGGTTAATGCACAGGCGGTCATGAAGCACCAGTATGACGCCAAGGTGAAGCTTCGGGAGTTTTCGGTGGGTCAGGAGGTAATGTTGCTTTTACCTTTGCCTGGACACCCCCTTTCTGCCAAGTTTATTGGGCCGTATGTGGTGGCTAAGAAACTGTCCGACCTTGATTATCTCGTTGCAACACCTGACCGTAGAAAAAAACATCAGTTATGTCATGTTAACCTCATGAAAGAGTATGTGAGACGCCCCTCAGAGCCTCTCACTGTCCCTGTGCTGGCCTGCAGCGGCCAGGGTGGAGAAGGAGGTGGGGACAGTCATGCTGCTGAGGAGGATAGCTGGGACTGTGTCATTTCCGCGGAACAGTGGGCGGGGAATACTGAACAAGAGGCTAGGCAAGCTGTAAGTCACCTGCCTGAGCACCAGGGTGCTGCTGTCCTAGGCCTGTTCAGGTCATACCCCTCTGTTTTCGCCGAACACCCAGGTCTCACTACTCAGGTAACGCACGACGTGGACGTCGGTGATAATGTGCCCTTCAAGTCAGTGCCCTACCGTGTGCCCCCGGTAAAGTTGCCAGCTTTACGGGAGGAGTTAAAGTACATGGTTGAGAGAGGGATGATCACTGAAGGTTATGTGAAGTGGACATCACCCGTCACGTTGCAGCCAAAACCTGACGGCAAGGTGCGGTTCTGCATAGATTTTCGTAGGCTAAATGGCTTGACCACTACCAACCCTTACCCTTTGCCTCGAGTTGACGACAGCGTGGACAAGATAGGGAATGCAAAGTACCTTACTAAAATTGATCTTGTAAAAGGCTACTGGCAAGTACCCCTGTCGGACCGAGCTAAGCAAGTTTGTGGTTTTGTGGTAGATGGCAAGACCTACCAATGTAACGTAATGCCTTATGGGCTTAAGAACGCACCTGCCACGTTTCAGAACCTGATGAACGATATTTGTGACGAAATCCCTAACTGCACGGTCTACCTTGATGACGTGATAGTGTATGATGACAATTTTGAAAATCACCTAAGGCACTTAGAGACCCTGTTTGGGAAGTTGCACGATGCTGGGCTGGTGGTGAACCTGAGGAAGTGCGAGTTTGTAAAGGCTACTGTGCAGTATCTTGGCTTCGTGGTCGGGTTAGGCCGGGTGTGCCCCCCCCTGAGCAAGATACAGGCTATCAATATGTTTCCCAGGCCCACCACTAAGCGCCAGGTCATGCGGTTCCTAGGTATGATAGGCTATTATAGGCGCTTCATCCGGGGATACTCTACTGTCTTAG